>VZTE01002930.1:717746-736984 GCA_013397775.1 Eulacestoma nigropectus
AAAAAAAAAAAAAAAGGAAGAAAGAAAAAAAGGAAAAAACGGCAAACATATTCTTTGTTGTGATCAGCAAATCCAGTTTTTCTTCTCTGATACATGGCTTAAGTCAATGAGCTTCACATGGGCTCCACCAGCTGCAAGGTACAGCCGCAGTGACAGAACCGGCATTCGAGTCTAACTTCATAATGGTGCTAAAATGTACAAAAACTTCTACTTTTTTATTTTCTGTGGTCTTAAGGTTTGTATTAAACATAAAATTCAGTATACTCACTTTTTTTCGTAAAAGCTTCTGACACAGCAGGTTTTAGTATATAAGTAAATTTTGTTTTTTAAGTATAATTTCATCTCAAGAGCCTTGATAAGATTTGTTGGGGAAAATGGAACTTTTTACAGCTCTTGTGGTTCCCCCTTTTCAGGCAAAGTTCCAAACCTGGTATTTATAGTGTATAATATTTGAGGATAAGCTGTCATTATGCCCATAATACATACATGTTTCCCACTGGAAGGTGATATGGTATGCAGTTTTGTCTAAGAGCATGAAAACCAGCTTTGTTGTAATAGGAATGCCATTCCAACACCATTTTCTGGCAATGTATTTCTGTCTTCCACATTCAAGCTCAAAAGTAATGCTTTTATAATTGTTTTTACACTTACAAAATTATCTTTCCTCAACAAATATTTTACAAAGTTACTCTGACTTCGGCTTTCCCTTCATACTAATAATCCTCAGTGTTGCCACATTTAAGAACAGTTTGAGCTTTGAAACAGGATATTGTATTTTAGGGGTGACTGTGTTTCCGTGTTTATGTTCTGGGGTTTGGCATGTTTTAAACAATGCAGTGTTCAACATGGTGTTATCGTTTGGTGTGTGACTGTGCTGTTGCCAATGAGCCACAACCTTTAAGGATCATGAACAGAAAAAGGGCAAGGAGAAGCAGGATTAGGATGGAGGAAAGGAAGGAAAAAGATACTTTGATGGCATCTCACAAATCTAAGCTAGCAATTTAAAATCAAGAGGGATCATTAAGTGTTTTAATCAGTATCCTAATGTATCTAATGTCAGCAGAAGCAATTTCATTAAGCACCAACCAATCAAGCTCCTAGGGTACTTATTAGTCTGCAGGATAAAACAAATTCCACTTTAAAATTTAATGGTAGGGCTGAAGGAAGCTGTTTTTCAGATGGACTAAGGAGAAAATCCTGCCCCTCTCACTACCCATGCCTGTAGTAGCTGGCAATATTTACCCTCACTGCAGAGGGAACAGGATTTGGTTCTCCAGTCTTTTTTTCTCCAAGAGGAGGATCTCCCTTCCACAGCTCCCAAGCTGCAGAGAAAAATACTTAGTTCCAGATGCTTGCAAAGATATTTCTTTAGGAATAAAAGAGCACAGCTTTCTTCATGTGACTGTGAAATACAGTGATTAATTTTAAGACATGTTTTTATTACTTTTTTTTTTCTCTCAGCTTCACCCATTTTTCCAGGAAAATGGTAGCAGGAAAAGAAAAAAACAGCAGCTTTATAGCATTAAATTTGCTTAAAAGAAATGTTCATACTTTCCAGTGTGATTACTGTCAGTTTGGGAACATTGTTTCACCATACCACCACAGTGCAGATATTACAGATTAGTACCTGATGTTGTTTTTATCATAGTTGAATGCACATGTTCTCTGAGTTTCAGGAAGCCTATTTATTGCTGTTTAAATACTTTATATGACTGTGTGGTTTGACTTTTTAAAATTATAAAAAATTTTAAACAGAATTGGGATTTATACAGCAGAACATATACTTTTTATTGTAAGGTTTTGGGGCGTAGCATAATGTGAGTCTGCCACTTCAAATATCTCTTGCACAACTGAACTTGGTTAAATACATTCCATATCCAAAGAATTTCAAGGCCGCATATTTACAAAGGGCCAAGAGCCTGGAATTCTGCAGCTGGCAGAGGTGCCCACTTGTGTGTTATTCCAAATAATGCATTTCTGTGGCCTACACCTGTTCTGTCAGTGCCGTGTGCTCCTGAGAGCAAGTGAATGCTGACGACCTCTTTGTTTTGTACACTGCAATCAGAAATCCCTTAAAATCATTTTCAACGTGTGAATTGCAAAAGTGAATCTTTTACGATCTGTTTGTTGTAGCTCTGTCTGCCAAACTGTAGAGGAATACTCAGTCTGTTAAGATTCCATTGTTTTGCTTTAGTTCCAACACCTGCATGTCTTAGACTTGGAAGTATGGCACCTGTAACACTTCCGTGAAGTATTTCTGTGCAATTTACCGTAGCAGTAGTTCCTGAAGAAGTAAGTGTAAAGCTCCAAAAGTACTTGAAAGTGTTTCCTGGTTTTAAAAGGTAAGAGGGAAATAATGGATACATGTTGAGGGAAAACATCTTCAGCTCATTCAACTCTTTTTTCATGCATTCCTACAGGTACAGTGAAGCAGCCAGCCTAGTAGACAGTCATAATGGAAGAACTATGTAGTCCTATTGAAAATCTTACAATTTTTTGTTTTAAGTCAGCCTATTAGTGAGAATCTATTAGACATTAAGATTAGTTAAACTGGTTTTGATATAAAGGTAGATACACTTTGTTTTCCCCAGGTATTATCAATAGATGCCACAGCTGACAGTACACTTTATCTATTAGAAGCTGTAGAACAAAGTGATTTATTAAAATATTCTAATGTAGTGTTTTGAGATATTTTTTGTGCAGTAAAATTCCTATTCTGGCTCACACTATGATTTCATTTTTAATTTTCCACATCTCACAGGAGTGGTTTTAAAGATACTCCAGTAGTGTGATTTCGCGCAGTTAAAGCTAGTGTTAAGAAACAAAACAAAAATTAATTATATATTTTTTCTTTTTTTTAAGCCATTGCAATGTTATTTGGCTTTGAAACAGGTCAAAATACTTGGATTTACTGTTTGTTTCTTCAGATCTTTCCTATGTCTAACCTGCAATCATACTGTGATATCTGCTATAAAGCTGGTGCACATTATTTTATAATACATACACAAGTTTTTTCAGATAATAATTCTTTATGCCTGTGACACTGAGGTTTTTTGCCTAGGTAAATAAATATGGGATCATCTTGTATCTAAAACTTGTCATCCATCGCTTGCCAGATTCTTTCCATTTAGGTATTTGAATCAATGCTCAGCTGTTACCATAATATTCTTCCTCTGAAGAATGTTTAGTGAAGAGAAGAGACATTGCCTATTATCAGCATTGCATTTTGCTACGTGTTCCATGGTGTCTCAAAGTTCTGTGAATTGAGCCTTTAACTGTTAATAAAAGAAACCCATGAGCAGTATCTTATTTCTAAATAAATATTTGTCTAAGTCAGAGAAGCATTATCAATATGCTCGTTTTAACGAGTTTGTCCCTGCATTTGTCTTTCTGCAATTAGGTCAATAATGGGTGTAGAACAGCAGTAAATAGCTAAATAATATGTATAGAATGCTTTGCTTTAACAACACCAATGCAAGATGAAATAAAATAAATAGACTCAATTCTTCATGGGCTTTGTATGTTCTTTTCTTTAAAGCACCCTTTTCGCTAGTGTTGTTGTTGCACAGGTGAGTACAAAAACATGCTGTTTCTGAAAATACAATTAAGGCAGCTAATATCGTGTACCAAGCAAATGCATACTATGTTAAAGTTATTACACTACCTTTTATGTACCAGTACTTCTTTCCTAGATTATTATCCAGCTGAAGAGGTTACACCACAATGTCAGGAAATGCCTCGTTTAAGATGTTTGCAGTGCTTTTGTTATCATATTCTTCTAAGACTTCTAAATACAAGTTCCCTTCACTCCTTAGGTATGTGTATACTTTGATAACCGTGACAGGGCCTTGTGCTTTCTCTTCAAACAGTTCTCCAGAATTGTTCCTCTGAGGAAAACTCACACAACCTTTGTTTTATTTTCCCTCTCCCCGTGCTCCCAAGGCACTTTCAGTAAAGGCATATCAGAAATGGGAATCCCTTCCCTCTTACTCTTAAATCAAGAAACTTTCTAATTAGACTTCCATACCTAGCAGAGTTTTCAGGAGCAGTGGGTTAGTAGTTAGCACACATTTACTTGCAACTTAGTGATGGTATGTTGCTTGTATTTGAATATTCAGTTATTAAGTAAAAGGCTGAAAATCACTGAGATTATATAAACTTGATCTCCCCCACCGATGAGAACTGTGTTTTTTAACAGCTATGAAAAGTGGTTTAAATTAATATGAGGTATTCCAACTATAGAAAGTTGTTATTTTGACCTGTTTATAACATTGCTATGATGAATTTAAGTATTGGCGAGTTTGACTTCCGAAACTGAATATAAGTCACTAGCCTCTGAGGGATGTATGTGTTATTGTAATATACTTTCACTGATAAAATATGTGAGCTTATTGAAACATCATTCGGAATATTACATCATAGATATGCTCATTTTAACTGTGCCTTGTCCACAGTGTTGTTTTTCATCTTTAATACTTGTCTGTTTTTCTGAAAAACTGTAGCCCTGTGTATGTTTTTAAGGGATAATACGCAGTGTCTCCTCTCTGGAAGTATAATCTCTTGTATGTGCCAGGTGATGCCACTCAAGATTTTCCATCATTTCTACTGCTCTACAGAAGTTGCTTTTCCCGACCCTTCTTAGGACAGTTTCCTGAAGGACCACCTGTTGCCTTCATTAGTTGTAAGAGAATTTGACACTGAGAACTTGAAATTTCTTTGTCCTTGGGCAGGCTGTTGTGTTGGTCCCTCTCCATCCTGTGGCCCCAAGTCAGTGGAAGGTTTGTAATATTTTGTGCACGTGTCTCCCATTGGCTTCAAGATGGGAAGTACTGCTTAAGTCTAAAAATAAGCAGCATGGGAGCATTTGCAGACTGAGGCCGTGACTTTCTTCCTTGTAAAAGATACGGGTCCTAAATTTTCCATGGCATCGGAGTTCCCTCAAATCCCAGCTGCCCATTTGCAGGATCGTGCTGGCCCATCTTCAGCATTGAGCTCTTCTAGAGCTGCTGATTGGCTGCTGTAATGAACAGGTTAGCTGGTGGTTAATGTCAGCCTTTTCAGTACCCACGGCAATACATCCCCATAGTGTGGGGAGTCAGGCTGCCATGTCAGCCTGGAATATCTTGATTTTGCACTGTTCAAAATAAGGCACAGCAAACCACTCATATACAGCTGTCAGTTTAGTATCGGGGAGGTGATTCTGTAGGTGTGATGTGGTCTTTTTTTTTCAATTCAAAAAGGATATAGCAGAAAAGTAAGAGTTGTAGATAATGGGAGGGAACAAAAATCACTTCTGAAGCTGTGATACAATGACCAATTTGAAATTTCTTAAATTTGGGGGCACATGAGTAAGGGAGGTTGTGCATCGCATATGCACAGGAAGAAAACATAAGTGTTCCAAGTAGTATTTTCTCTAATTTACAAAAACGGCATCAGTGTTTGGCAAAACAGGCTCAACAGTTTGATCCACCATTGAAGAATGGTGGAGGTTTTAATGCCTGAGGTAAGTTAAACTTCTCATGCATGTACTACTTTGAATCCTACAAACTTTTTCTGAGAGTCAGCCTATTGTACACCTGTCCACACTCAAACTTTCTCCATCTTCTCAAGCTGCTTTATTGTTGGTGCTGGACCTCAGATTGCTCCCTGCATGTCCATTCCCATGAGTTTTGTTTTTTTTTTTTATGAGGTGTGATTTTTTTCATCCACTTCCTTGGAAGTTGCCTATAATGTTGTTTCAACTTACTATCCTATAAGGTGGATTTGAGTAGTTGAAGGAGATTCTTTGAAGAATCAGTACAAATGGGTTCTGGTTTTTCCTCCCATAAAGTGTTTCTACATTTCTTTGATGTCTTTAAATACCCCTACTGCTGTTCACCATTGCTTTCTCTCTTGCACAAACTTGGCTATTTTCTTAAAGAATACTGTGGTGGAGGGCACAGGAATTTTTCTGGTTGCATTTGCAAGTGTGCAGATTTTCAGTTTTATGCCTTTGGTTTCAAGTCCTCAGAACTGAGTTTGAATTCCGCATGTTGCTTTATTTATTTTCAAAAGTTCCAGGTTATCTAGATGTTCTGCCTATTGTGAAAAAAGTGGTATGTTTATCTAAAATTTTCTAGATGCCAGATTCTCATTAAATGTGGTGCTGGCCCTCACACTTCCCCTAGTAACAAATATGATCTGCAACGTAAATTGTACATATGTAAATACAGGATGCAAAGAAACTGTTGAGTGAGAATGCCAGTGATACTCAGTATGTTAATTTGGATTAAACTCAAATAGGTCCACTGTCTGGAAGAACAGTTTACAGATTTCTTTTTTATATGCCCTGGTATGCCTTATTACTGAAATAAGAGATTTTGAGACTGAACCAATAATGATTTTAAGGGTTTTCCTAGTGTGATGTAAATAATAAGTAACACAATTACCTAGTTGCCTTTATACTCACTGTACTGTGTAAGCTGATTTATTTTTCATCTTCTTTTCTCAATGAGCATGGGAATTACAATTCTTACTAACTGAATTTAGACAGTTTCTATCCATTACCCATAAAGATGGGTCAGCTGCTGAACAGTAGCTCTTGCCCAGGAGTTTGGTAGAACAAGAGATCTGGACAGGAATGATGCCACTGGCAAAAGTGTTGGAATAGAGAAGATCACCTTTCAACCTCTATGTTGTACCTACCTGCAGTTTTCCCAGTAAGCATTGGGTCTTCCTTAGTAAAGGTTCACAGAGAAGTGGTGTAGGGAATCAGACCTGCAACCTGGAGTCGCAGGATTTGATACCTGTTTTACTTTTACTGCTAACGTTAGGAGTATTCCTCTCACCGCTGCATTCCCTCTTAAACATCCGGGGCTGTGAATGGACACCACTCCAGGAGAGCTGGTGGTAGAGGCACTTTGCGCTTTGCCTCAGGTGCTCACTCCCTCTGGGGCTTTCCTTCAGTAGAATAAATCCTGAATTTGCACTATGGTCAGCCAAATCTATGACTTCAGAGGAAAAATATCTGCTCCTTAGAAACAAAGTATTCTCATATGAGGTCTAGACTCTATATTCATCAAAAAAAGTAAAAAGTTTTGTGTCAGATAATGTTTATTCAGCAAAATCTAGTGGTTCATGGAATTGTGCTTTTTCTGATAAGCTGCAGCCAAGACACAGTGTATTCCATGGATTAATCAGAGACTAAATTACTCCAGTCTTCAGTTCTGGGTTGCCAGTCCTTCTCCATAGGCTCAGAGACAGTCTCCCTTTTGGAAAATCAAAGAACCTGGAAGCATTGACAATTTGAGGCCCCTGAAACCTTACGGCTTCAGGCCCTGCACTGAAGGTCTCCCAAAGTCTCTCCAAACTTGAATGCTCCCCATCACAGAGCAAAGAACTGGAAAATCTGAAATCACCTTGTGGCTTTTGTAGTTCTAGTATGGATCAGTCATTGGAGGCTGCCCTTATAGCAGTTTCCACGCTTCCAGCTCAGGAGGATGTGTTTTGGGAGGCTGGGGAGACAGGGATGGCCAGGCTTCCAGCTGGGGAGCTGCAGGCTGGGCAGGTCTAGAGGCTCCAGGTACACAGCAAGGAGCACCAGCTCAATAAAGTGTGTTTTGTACAACACATTCTTGCTCCGCAGCTTCTTTTGGAATTGTTGGAATGTCCTGTGAAGAGCAGCATCCAAGGCAACTTTCGCTTCAGAATTAAAGAAGGGTCGGCATATCTCGGTTTCTGAGACGTTAGCAGTAATGTCCTGTTAAATGGATGGTAAGTACAGGTTTGGACTTCCCAGAAGGGTCATCATGGAGTTTGTAGCCACTGCTGTGGGATTTTGTGCCAGGCACAGGCTGCCATTTCACCAGCCATCTGAGAGGTTCATGCGCTTCAATGTAGGATTGGTTATAGGTGCAGATTTTTAGGCGGTGTTTTGAGAAGGAGATCACTACAAGACGTAATTGTACTGGACCATGACAAAAAGGTTACAATGTCACAGCAAGGGAAGTATTCTGTAGTGATTTTTGTCACCATCCGGGATAGTGAATCTTTGAATATTTTTGGCCAGAACCACATCCCTTTGCTGTCTTTGGACCTGGTGAATCAAAAAAAGCAGACCTAAAAAAAATTTAAAAAAAAAATTAAAAAAAAAATTTTTAAAAAAGGAGTTTACTGTGTAGTTGAGAAAATTATTTGCCTGCGTGTGTCTACACAAACAAACATACATGCATGCATAGAGGTGTAGATCTCTACAAAGAACAATGTCATACATAAAATAATGGAAACCATGGTTAAATACTGGGCCTTTTGGTACATGGCCACCCCATGAACCTCACAGAAGTGTGACAAAACGTCTGATTCTGCTGAGCCTGCTTTACTTAAAGAGGGCGTGTTGCTTCCACAAAAGTCGATAAATCTACAGTGTATTGTTTCATATTCTGTCTTTATGTAAACCTAGCCAGGTTTTTTAGTTGTCTTCTTCCTAATCAGTGGTAAAGTGCATTTAATAGCTCACTTAAGGTGTCATCCATTACTTTGAGTTACTGTTAGAACTAATTAATAGGGCTGAAATTATTTTGTAATGAGAAATTGAAGTATTGCAGTGTTGAAAAAAATTACCATTCATAGCTAATTAACGTTTAACAATGCAAATAAGCTGATAATTATTTTTCAAGCCATAGAAAAATTCTGTGACATGTTATATACTACCTTTGTGATCTTAATTGTTTCTGAAAAATACCTTTAGAGATAAATAGTCTGACGAAATTTCCCTGGATAAACGGCATATTCTGAAGTGCACGATGAATGAAAGTTCTCCTTTTGTTTGTGTGGGGCCGCATTGAGCAGCTATTTCTGCCTTTAAAAAACTGATGAAGTGAAGGAAAAATTAAGGGCCACAAAGTCAGGTGGAAGAGGAGATTATGTGGGGTCTTGGGGAAAACTTCCTGGCTGCTCCAAATCAGTCATTCTTCTCTTTGGCTGCTGTAGATCCTATAAATGTGGCCTTGATGGGCTGAGAGCCTTTGGATCCTTTGCGAGAGAAGATGGTAACAAGTGAATGCAAAATTCTCAACTGTTTTTAGGTCATATATGTGGTAAAGGAATGCAGAAACAAAACAGAAAACTGAGTCTGACCTTGTATGGCAGTGTGTGGCATGTGAGATCACAGACCCCCAGAAGCTGAGATTTCATCACTTAGGATGTTACTTGAAGCAGGAGTTTTCAAAGGAAACATTGAATTGGCAGTGTCCTTTTGGGTGCCCAGCGTGATGCCACGGGCATCACCTGCTGACCAGGCAGGAGCCACTGCAGGCACAGCTGAAGTTTTGTTCCATTCTGTGTCATTTTTCACCCATTTTTCACAGTCCAAGGCAACTCTAAAATCTGTTCTTCACTGGCACAAGTGGCCACTCTCGTCACTGTTAATCTTCATAAATGAAATATGCTTTTACTGTGCCCTGACTTTTGCCCTAACTTTGTAACATTTGTTGTATTTTAGTATGTCATTTTAATGCAACAAAAACTTTGTTTTTATCACAAGTTGTCCTGAAAGTGTTCAGGTTTTGGTGGTGGGGTTTTTTGAGTCAACTGGTAATAAATACTATTTTATTTAGCAGATCATACATAATCAGCTGGCAAGGGAATCGCAGGGGCTCCTGATTGTGTCCTACTAAACACAGGCACGTTACACACCTGGTGTTTTTAAGTGTATCCCAATTTCTCTTCAGCAAGACGGTGTCACCAGTTGCCAAGGGTGTGGTCTACTCTTGCCAATTTTTTACATTTTTATCTATACGTCAGAGTTGTCTTCTGCCTTCAAGTTGTCAAATAGCATGAGTCATCCAGACACCACTCACACTGCCACAGAAGAGCATTCCTTGACTGTTCTATAATTTTCCTGCAGAACACAGAGTGGTTTTTGTCCTCCTGCTCTCAGATACTTGTTCTTCCTCACTGTGAACCTTTTCTCCAGGACTGTCCACCACTGCTTTTTTCATGATGAACTGCTATCAGCCCATCTTCCTTAAAAATGCATTTCAATTTTCATGTTTAGATAAGGCCTTGTGGTCATGCCCTATATAATCTGAGAGTTTCCTATAATACCATATGTTTTGCTGAAAGCCACCACTTCTGTTTGTGTATTGTCCTGCAAAATTTTTGCTTGGAAAACGTCACCCAATTGTTTTCGGTGCCAGAGGAAAGGGAAAAAAACCAGTGAAGGTAATGTTTTATTTTATTAATTTGTTTAATTATTTTAAATTGGTATTATTCATTGATGAAAGACAAGTCAAGACTTCCAAAAGTTCAGTGTTTTAGTGTTGACAGAATTGAACGTGTGAACCAGGTTCATCCTTTGTTCGGCACGTGAGTCATGTAACCTCTTAAAACGGGGGAAATGCTTGTAGGCCAGCAGCAGGTTACTTTGCCACAGTTTTCCTGCCATCAGAAATGTTTGGAACAGCGCCTGATGATGTTTTCATCATTCTGTATGCTGATTTAATAATTAAAGTACTAAACTCATTCTATAGGTAAGCCTGTCTTTGGTTAGTATTTTATATAAGTTCACATTAAATGTTTAATAGCTGGTGTGGTTGAAGGGTGTGGCTTTAAGTATTCTGCTGACAACTTTGATTCATGTTGTTATGAGGCCCTGCCTGGGTAGTTTCCATATCCATTGAGTCATCCCAAATCCTGCTTTTCATTCCCTCCAGGAACAAGCACATGCTTATTGGCCACCTCTGCTTTGGACCTCTGGCAATCATTTTCCCTTCTTCATTCAGAAGAGTTATTAATGATAGTTTGAGCCCCTCTTGGTGTAAAATTTGTGGGTATTTCACAATTAAACTTTTTTTCATGTTTTAATAGCTATTTGAGAAATGTAGCATGAGAAGTAATGCTTTCAGCAGTTTTATTCTCATCAGTCTCCTGTTGTGTTTATCATCGTGCAATGATGGTGTCTGAAAACCTTTCCCTGTGTGCTACAGAGCAGTGAAGCAATTTAGAGAGGAAGGCTTTCAGGGCAGTTTGTAGCTGAAGTACACAGATCTTTGCAACTTGCACCCCTATTGCAGCCAGAGAATATCAAATGTCTCAAGGTGTAGGCTTAATTGTTGCAATTCAGAGTGCACGCCACAGAGCGTGGATGCTTTCAAACATTTAAGTTTCCGAAGACATCGATACAAAAGGCGGGGGAAGGCTGAGAAGCTTTCCTGTAGCGGCTCTCATGCACTTGTGTTTCTCCATCACTGCCGTTAACAACTACACGAGAGAAACAAGCAGCAGATTTTTTTTTCCACTCCACGAGTAATTGTCTGCACAGCAGTGACAGATGTGCAATATAGCAGCTTCTTCAGGAAAAAATTAACAGTTTGTCCAGCATGTCAGCTCGCTCTTTTTAGTGCTTCGGAGGTCTTGGCCCCATTATGGATGATTTAGAAATTGAGGCAAGCTAGGACCAGCTGCCTGGGTTGAAAGCCTTAGTTAGTAGCCCTCATCTGCATTCCAGTATTCACTTACATCTAGAAATTGGTAGGGCCCCTCTGGCCACAAGATGAGTATGGGCTGACAATGCCTTGATTTGTTGAGAGAGAGAATAAATGGGTTTTTCAGAAGATGAGGAAATATCACCATTACTGGCCAATTTACTGCATTTTATCTGTTCTTCAAACATGTCAGTTTTGTTATTGTTGCATGGTAATTACATAGTGAAACGGAAAGAAAACAAATTCTGGTTACATATTCAGATGGATTGCAAAATCATATAATCCTGATAAATGCCCATTTATGATACACACGGATGAAAGGTTCATTTTAATTTTGAATAGCTAGCACAGCCATAAATAGGATATAGGATTAAATCCCACAGAATCTGATTACCTAAAAGCAAATAGTATTTTTCTTCACTTTTTTCATAACCAGGAAATTCAGTGTGTGCAGGGTATTTAAATAAGCAGGTTTTCCACTAAAATATATGAAGTCTATAGTTCAATAATTTCTATATTTTAAATATAATAATTTAGGACTATTCAGCTAAGTCTTTTCTGAAGTACTTGTTTGTAAAAAGACATCAACCCACCAATACTGCTGAGAAAGATATCTCACAGCTGTACCCTGTTGCAGGCTGCACATTTATGACAAATAAAAGAAGCTCTGCTTCTCAGGTATCTAGTGCAACAAAGAAAAAGATGGTCGGTATTGGGCATTTATAGGGAATGGCAACTGTTAGACCTTCGTAATTGTTTTAAACAAAGTTTCCGGGCAAATCATGAATTTAAAAAGCAAGTTCTGACAAAACACCAGGCAGCTGCAGTTTTGGCAGTAGCTTTCACATATAAAATAAAATACGGGAAGCTCCATTTTCCTCAGTGGAAAGGCACAGGGAAAAGAGTGGTGTGAAAATACATGCATAGATTAGCCGAAATCTGTGCAATTGATTCCTGATCATTAAAGAAAAGAAACTGCGTTGTGAAGCTGTTTGCTTCATAGAACACGAGTGTCCAAATTATCTTCATGAGACGTTGTTTTCTCAACTTTAGGGAGGACTTGCCACTGCTTCAAGAGTAGGGATGGCAGGGAAGTTTTTATTGAACCCCCGCCCGTGAACAGACATCTCTGTCCCTGTAGAGAAGCCAAACTCAGGGCATCCTGACAGATACGGCACAGGCTGCCTGGACCACCTTAAGTGACCTTCCTTACAGGAATGGCTACTACAGCTTGCATGTGCTTTCAAGAGAAGAAAGATTTGAAAGCTTCAGGTTTGGACATGTCTAAGTGCGGTGCCACGTGGTGCTAGGCCAGTCTTCATGTTAGAAATTATGTTCTGCAGCAGAGAGTTAATGAAGATGGTTAATCAAAAGGAATATAATTAGGCCCATACTAAATGTCTGCATGTAGCAAAGTCTAGCCATGTTTTTTTTCAGCTTTTTTCTTCAAATACATCATAAGTGTAAGTAGGTATCAGCAATCTGTGGAAACAGACCTCAGTTGGATCTGGTCTCAAATGATTAAATTTTATCTGCCTGAACTTGTTCGCCGTGTAATTGTTTAAAGGTTTGTAGTTTGGGATCAGTTGCTGCAGTTCAGTTTATGACTGAAATAAGCCTGATGTTATCACAGGTAAATATGACTTAAATGACTGGTATTGTTCTCTTCCTCGGCCTCACACTGTATTTGTAATAACTTATCTTTTCCTTCCTCTTGGCAAGTCCTTCATCTATATATAGCTATTGACAAGGCTGGTACCAATGGAAGATTTCAAAACACAACTTTATTGTGGGTCAGACTTTCTGATAGTGGGAGAGGGAATATATAAAAAGCCTGAATAGTTGGTCGTCACCTCTAAAAAGACCATAGTTTTTCCATAAGCAAAATTATGAAGAAATCCTTCTTTATTATTATTATAATCTTGAATTTCGTAGTGGCCCTGAACCTTCCATAATATGCAGCCATCTGGAACAATTGCTTCCAAACACAGCCTTACATTTAACTGTAGTGTCTGGAACCTCAGCCTGTAGGAACATGCTGCTAAAAGCATCTTCCCTTATTGTCTGATGTGAAACAACTGTAGGATGTTGCAGTTTATTCAGAAGCCCTGGGTTTTTTATATCTTAGACATATTCATAATAGTTGGGATTGTGCAGGTGATACCACAAGAAGGCAAGGAGAAAGCCACACCAAATTCCAATAAAGCACAGTAAGGATGTGGATGTACTTCATATATAATTAAGATGAAGTGCAGTTATCTCAAGAGTACTTCAAACCACTTGTTGATTAAAAAAAAAAGCTCTTTTACTGGGAACTGGTGTAAGGTCACTAAAATGAGGTTCAACAGCAGGAGTTAAAACTATACCATCTTCATGTTAGTGATAGAATAGGCAGTAGTCAGCTTTCCAACCTCTGCCAGCTCCAGCAGAGAGAGGTCTGGAGCAGGCAGAAGGAAATAAAAGGCTGGCACAGTCCCCAAAGCTGGGAAACATTGATTCTGCTGCTGCTCCTCAACCTCTGCAGCAGGACAGGGATGCTGCTATGCCCTCCAGCCCTTCTCCCGCAGCAGCATGCTTGGAGCAGGTTGGGAATTTGTCCGTATGTACAGGTAAAAGGCACTTGTCTTCAGAATAGTTTCTCACTCTCTAATGCCCAAGATCACAGCACATATGGATTTGCATTCCTGTTCTCCAAGCCACTGTGTTTTTGCATGGGTAGCATTGTGTTTAAGGGACTGTTCTTGAAATTTAGTTAGAGATGACACTAGGCTTTCCCTGGCACCTTAGTGAAGGCATTTAGTCTCTCTGATTCTATTCTTCCAGAGAAAACCCAGATTATTCCTCTGTGTTATTTATCTGTATATCCATTTGCGTCTCATTTTCTGTGACAGCTTCAAGGTGTAACCTTAATCCAGCCCAAACACAAGAGCAGTCCGTGGGTTTAGGTCAATCCTGATTTCCATTCTCCCCTTAATATTTTCCTTTATATCTATCAACATCCAGATGCTTAGTAGAAGATGTATCTTTGCAGAAGTCAAGGCACCCAAGAGCATGGTGGTCTAAAGGAACCAGCTACACTGCTCACAGCAGATGCTTCAGCCAGGTAAGGGGTTAATGGTTAGTCCTGGAGTCACTGCTTGTTTTATTTGGAACTTGTGTCTTCAGCCTGCCAATTACTCTTCATTTCCTCTGATATTTTACTTACACAGTTAGTCAATAGGGCAGTTTTTAAGGCAAAGCCATTTTCATCAATTATGTGGTTAATCCAGTGTAATATATAAAATATACATGTAAAATACAAAGCAGACCAAAGAAATAGAAGTGCTGTTAAAATACAGCAGGTCAGTGTGCTGTCTGGTTCCCAAGCCCTACGTGCCTTGTACCAACACCCAGACCCTTGAAAAGTACTGTCATCAGCTTTGAACAAACAGAGCTATCTTCTCCCAAGATGTGGACTACACATCTGTAGCCTGGATCAGTTTGGTTACCCTGGATGCTACTCCTGTTCCTTATGTGACATAATTTGGTTAACAGTGTAACCTTCTGTTGAGACCTAATACCCTTCAGCCACAGAAGGAAAAATGAAATAAAACTTCAGCGGTCCCAGAACTTGCCAGGTGATCTCACTGGTGTGTGACAAAATAACAACCAACACTCCTGGGGTCCGTGTGCACTCATGGAGCTGCTGCAGTTGCAGATTTTCATCTCCACTGCTGTGCAGCCTGGGGGATGTCCTCACGGGAAGCTCCGGCAGAGCTCGGTGAGACTCCTGTGGCAGAGGGAAAGAGGGAGCTGGTAGTGGGGGGCTGCTGTCAGCCCACCCGCCACGTGTGTGAGCACTCACTGACGGAGACAGGATGGAGACAGCTCAGCAGCATCACGTCCTATTTAAAGAATAAATGCTGCAGGCTTGGATTTAAGGGACCTGGTGACTGAAAGAACCTGGCTCTCTTTCCGTAACAGTAGTCATCACTGCTGGTGACAGATCACAAAACTGAGTATAAGCAACAGCTATTTTTCATAGTGTCCTCTGCCATTCCCTCCTGTAAACAGCAGGGCCTTGTATGTTAATGTTTCTATTGTTTTAATATTCTTGTTTTCCTCATTCATATTCGAAGGTATTATTGTTAGTGCCAACTCACTTGATTTATTATTTAGAGCAAGCATTTGTTCAAAAAGTCAGCGCTGGATATTAAATGATGATTGCTTGCAATGAATTTCTTCTCAACATCTGCAAAGACAATTTTGCCTTTTCTTCTTCCACTTAACTCTAAATGAGAGATCTTAAGCATAGTTAAATAGGATTCATAATATCATGCTGACTGAAAATCATCTTGAAGTGGGAACTATGAAGGCAAAAAGTTATCTGCATATAAAGTTCTCTTCCCTCTGAATTTTAAAATGAGAGGTAAGGGCAGAGTGTTTGCTCCGGGTGTACATTGCTATTCCTGGTAGTGGATGTAAGTGAAGAGAGAGCAAACTCCAGGGTCAGAACCACTGGCAACCTCTCCCTTTCCCCAGGTCTCAGGCTGTTGGATATAAGGCTTTAGTGTGTGATTAGCAATTGGGGAAACAATCCATGAAATAATGCAAGTACTTTTTATCCTCTTAACTTATATGCTACCTAAAAATACAGCTAAATCCCAGTGGCTTCAGGAAACATTTTACACTAATTTGTGTAAATGTATCAGGTTGATATTCAGTCAAAAATTTTTTGTCATTATTATTTTTTGGCCCAGAGAATAACATCTCAGTAACTTTTTCATTAGCACTAGCATGGTGGTAAAGAAGTAAGACAATGCCTCCATATTAATTATCATATAAATTATAATTTTTACAAAGCTTCTTTAAAAATTCTTGTGGAAGCCAAGCTGCTGAAGGCACTTAATTTCATTATCCTTCAGAAACAAACATTAAAGTAGCTGTAAATAAAGGTGCAGTTTAGATGTTCACTGCTACTAACCAGGTTACAATGCTGGACAAAATGAGAAAAAAGATAATTAAATTACAGATTTAATTAAAGATTACCATTGAGGAGGCTGGTAAAACAAACTTGTATTTTATAAATGTCCCAACATGAAATGTATGAAGAAACTGAACATTTTAGCAATGCTTTTGGGTTTTTTGGGTTTTTAAATACAACTATTTTTCCACAAATGGGAAAATACTAGTGGACAGCAACTGAGTGCATTGATGTTGTACTTTTCCATAGGGGAAAATTTAAAAAGCAGCTTTGGTTTAAAATAGTTGGCTCCTTTAAAACATACAGCCACAATAAAACACTGAAGCAGAAAATAGTTTCTGGCATAGGATGCAGCTTTGTATTTCTGAATAGATTATTATGATGCTAATTGTCACAGAATTATGTTTGAATTTTATGACACATCCTAACAACAGTGACATGAGATGCAGAGCAGGCATTTCTTACATAAATATTTTGCCCCCTTTCCCTTTAGACTGTGACAAACAGTAAAAATAACTCCAGCTACAACACACTTGGAAGCCACAGATTGTGCTCTCACTTTAAACCTTGTAGTTTGAGTACTTTGCCCTTCTGCTAAATCTTACACATCTGCTAGAGAAGGGGGAAACATCATCACACAAATTGATTTGATACTTGGTAATTATAAGGGAATCAAGAAGGGCACAATAATAGAATATTAGCTTAATTTTTTCTCATTTTATTCATAAGATGTAGTTGTTCTATTAAGTACCAGCATGCTTGATAGAGCGATGTGACCTAAAGTTTCTTTCAGTATTCATTAGACGTGGTTTTCTTACCAAGAGGAAAATTCAGACTTAAACCTGCCACCTATGTCTTTTTTTCTGAACCATTATGTATTCCACGTAGGCCACACAGGTTGCAAAATATTATTCTGCAAACAAATTATTCTGTTGCATTGGCTTTTTTTTCACATATCTCTTCATACTCCAGTTTGCCTTATTTTCTAAAGGCCATATTATGGGTTTTGAAGAAGATAAATTGATAACTAATGTATTTTGGAAGTCTCTGTGATTACTTTGGAATGGGTAATTTTCAAGACTATATGCAAATGTGTATGTGAATATAATTCTTCTCATCCTGATTTCTAGAGAAATTTTTAAATGGTGGTGGGCTGTCATTGGGACAGATGGTAACAAGCCTATGTTTAAATCTCAGTGACTTCAGCTAAAATGTGTGCTCATTAACATTGTTCTGAGCAGGAATACTTACCTGACCTAGGACCATGTGGAAAGATGCTTTGGAAGATAGAGGCACATAACCTGACATGTTTATGCACCTGCATTCTTGAGACTTGAATATGAATCCTTGGCCCAAGGTAAGCGGCATCGGAACACGTCGTGGTGGGAAGGTGCAGCTGGCTGCCTGTGAAACCACCAGTGCAATTTCTGCCCAAGGTAGGGCACTGCTTGGAAGGGCTGGGCGAGGCTCCCAGCCTGGAACAGGAGCAAAACATCAGGCTTGGTAAGACCTCGTGGATGCTGACCTGGGACAAGCGTGCGCAGTGACACTGCTGGGAAGCCTCTCTCGCGTGGGGGACAGGAATGAGACCACGATGATTATTGACCCAATAGGCTGTAATGGCTCTTTCTGAGCCTTTAGAGATCTGATGTATAGATCTGGGATTGGAGACCCTTAGATAAACTCTGCAAATCACCTGAGAGACTAAAACTGCTTCCAAAGTGATGCTGCAGTTGGTGGTGTAAACTCTCGGTTCTCAGATAGCTGAGCATCACCTCAGAGGCTGCCTCACGTGCACACCACACCCAAGAGCTGAAAACATGAGTGTTAGTGCTAGGATTTGTGATTTCCTTAGCTCATGTCACTATCATCACACTTTTTAAGCCTCTTTTTCATATGGTCAACCAACAGCTACCAAATTAAAGAACTGAAACCAGCTGGAGACTTCTTGTCACAGAGAGAAGAAAAGCATCAGAAACCAGTAAGCCGTTCACTCGTGTTCTGTAGTTTAGAGTTGCTGTGTACACAAGCTGTTTTTTCTTGTTTTTCTTTTTTTCCTTTTGGTTTTTTTGGTTTTTTGGGTTTTTTTCCCCCTGTAGTGCTTCTGGATTGCATCTTTGCATATGAAATTTCAGCCTAGAGCTACTTGTTACTGTTGACGAATTATAAACTGCTTTAAAATAGGTTATAAAGAAATTCTGACATGTTCTTGAGTACAGTAGCGTGATCTTGCTTCCCTGGTACCAAAATAAGCCATATTTTTGTCCTTAAATAAGTTCTGTTAAGTCATCCACAGTTTTCAAATCCTCATGCATTTCTTTCATGATTCCCCTGTGGAGTTATCCTTGTTTTGAAAAGGATAGTCTCAAGTCTAAGCCTGTACTTCCAAGTCCTGCTCTCTGTTGCCTTAGGAGTATACAAAGGTTTAGATTGCATCTTTTCAATGCATTATGGCACTGCAGCCTAAAGCCAATGCTTGTTTTTTAACTGGCAACCTGCCTGTACGAATGGAGGAAGCAGATTGCCTCTTTGCTGAACACTTAGACAAGGTACTGATTTAACAACAGTGGACAAGCAGCTGGGAGCTGGGCTGTCAGCCTGTCACACACTGACAAATCTGTTGTTCATATTCAGGCAGGATGTTCCAGTTAGATTGTCATCAGTATCATCCATCTACCACAGGCGTGCGAGGCGCACCGGCATCGCCCGCATACCCATAGACCAAATGCTGGTGATTCAGCTTTCTGGGGGAACCTCAAGAAAACAGCTAGCTCCCCCTTTTTTTCTTTTTTTTTCCTCCCCCCCCCCCCCCC
>VZTE01002930.1:737078-831962 GCA_013397775.1 Eulacestoma nigropectus
CTCCTGCAATAAGACCGGGAAGGCAGCAGCTTCAATTTTTGCCTCTCTCTTTGTTCCCTCATTTGGTATGCTGGAATTATGTGTGCAAATTGTTGGTTGCTCCAATTTCATGTCTCAGGCATGAAAGGAAACCTCTGAATGGAGCCTTCCCACTTTTGATAAAGCCATGAAAGCTTTTTCAAAAGCCAATTCAATAAAATGCAGTCTAACTAAACCAGAAATAATAAAACCAAAAATGGTGATTAATAAAGATACACTGAAATTACATTGTTCTGGCTTCCAGGCTAATATTTAACGTATTTTCATACAGCTCCTAGATTTGTAACACTAAAATAATACAAACTCCAGAACTATTTTATTCTCTTAGGCTTAGTCTGTGGGTGAACTCTGGGCTAAAACCTCTCTGTTTTCTGTCTCTAAATTCACGTTAATCCATTGAAGTCAATCCCTATTGGCTTTGTGCATAAGAGTGGGTGTGGGGAGGGGGTGTTTATCAAAGCTGTAGAACATGTGCTGTAATAATTTTATCACAGACCTATACTTGCCTTTTTCTTTTTTAATTTGGAAAAGCTGCTTTTAATATGCTGATTATGTATTCAACAGATTATAGTTTTATATTATCTGCCCTTATGTCAGAGTTACCCAATTTGCAGCCCTGTGTGCCCTTCTCCTGTTCCAGCTCCAGATCTGTAATCCCAGAGCCCACAAAAAGAGCTCCTGAATTTAGCTAGGGGGAAAAAACTGCTACATCTGTATAGTTTCATCAGAATTCGTCATCTGATTTTGCTGCTGCCTGTTCATCGCCTCTGAGTGATAGAAATAACCCACAGCTTTCTCAAGGAGGTGACAGAGGAAGGACTCCAGTTAACTTGCTACTTATTCTCACAGTGGTATAGACAATTTTACATTTTTAGACTGGCACTGGTGTGATTTAAAACAGTAATGGTTCTGAAAAGTGGTAAGCTAGTTGAATTATTAGTATTAATCTATATCTCTTTACATGTTACCTTAGTGCTGTAAAAATCATGATGTGACATACATTTACATAGTGTGTAATTGAATCAGCTGAGATCTCCAAGTGCTCCTCCCAACCTCTTCAATGTAATACCTTTTCTGGTCAAGAAAGCCATTTACCTTCACTGTATTTTTCACAGTAAGGTTCAAGATCTTCTAGAAAACACCAAGTTTGTGCAGATCAGTAAAGTGACCTATCTAAAAGGAAAAGAATCTTGCAATTTTTTTGCCTGTTTTGTTTTTTAGGTATGTCTGTCAACAAGAAAGCTTGTAAGTAGAAAATAGTGTAGTATAGATTGCAGTAAATTTTCACACAATGCTCAGAACAATATAAAAAGTCAGTAAAAACATGCATAGAGAAGGCAGATGGACAATAATCTGCATTTCTTATATGGTATGCTCTTGATTGTTCATTTTTAGAATTAGTTAATTTTATGTAATCTTTCTTCTCTCCCTAAAAAGAATCTCAGTTATTATTCCACACATAAAGGTGTAAAATCTGAAATCTCTTTAAATTTTTCTTTATATATATATAATGTATGTATATATGCATATATATATGTACAAGTTGTGTTCCCAAATATGAACATTGGAAAGAATTTCCAGGAGAAGATGCTTTTGAATTCATTACATTTGGTCTTTCTTTCAATCATACTGAGATGAGTAAACCGCATAGCAGATTTCCCAAATGGTGAGATGCAGCATTTTTTAATTGGTTGAAGTCTACTGTTTGGTCTTCTAAAACAGCTCTACAAGTTCATCAGGCAGTAAACATGGCAGAGAAAGTAAAAGTATTTCTAGGTTCTTGTTAAAAAAAATAAAATCTGAGGGAATCAATGTGGTGGAACATGAAAAAAAAGCTTTATTTCTTTTAAGTCTTTTGCACATGGCCACATGTCAAGACAAAGCTCCTACTTTTCGTACACAATGGTAACAATATCAGTTCCTTATCTTTATAAAATCTCTGGGTGTTCTTTGCTCAGAAACCTCTGTGATTTTTGATTGACAGAAAGATTTCCTAATAAACCTTTACCACAAGCTAATTAATCACTGTGAATACAACACTAAATTGGCAAGTATAAAAAAGCAAATGAGATGGGTGTTAAAGACCGATTTCAAATGACCTTAGTTAAAAACCAAGTACAGAGTGTTGAAAGCATCAATAATACTGCACTGCTGGTAAACTTCCATCTTTACCAGAGCTGCCTGCTTACAGGAGGCGTGTCAGGGTGAGATATTAAGTTGCACCATTCAGGACTGCACGAACCCAAACACATTTTGGTCATTGGAACCACAGTAAGAATGGGCACCACCTCTGCTGAAAGGGCATGGGCAAGATGAGGATCTGGTTTCCAGCTCTTTTGCACTCCATTTGTAATTATTATTTGCAAATATTTTTCTCAAAGAAAATACATTGTTGTAGTAGTTATCCTGATGTAGAAATGTCACTGCATCCTTGAGCCAAGGTTTTATTTTACTGCACGAGGGTGGCACATTGACAATGCAGCAAGTGGGGTTCCTCTGGTCACAGTGGCTCCTGCAAGCTGTGAGAATGCATCTTCCCCATGCACAAGTTTAACAAAGATAAAGTCACCCCAAAGTGATATTGCTGACAAGTTTATCTAAGTCTGAGGCTTAGGTCAATATAAAATCTTAGTTCTCTGCTTTCTTTTTTCTTTTCTGATGATTGAATACCACCACAGTCTTATTTATGGCTCAGGTATAGGGTATACCGGCATCACCGCAGGAAATACACTTGTCA
This sequence comes from Eulacestoma nigropectus, assembly GCA_013397775.1. Taxonomy (NCBI): domain Eukaryota; kingdom Metazoa; phylum Chordata; class Aves; order Passeriformes; genus Eulacestoma; species Eulacestoma nigropectus. Next base: position 739,855 of record VZTE01002930.1, read on the forward strand.
ATTTTTTAAGCCTTGAAATTAAAGACAGGAGAAAGCTCTGATGGCTTTTATCCTACTCAGATTGTTCCCTCCATTCAGGGAGGCTAATATCAGGGATTTTGTTCTGGCAGTCCCTGCCAAGGTTGAGATACACAACCCCCCCAGGAATACATTGCCTTTGATAGAACAGCTACCTCTGCTGCTAATTCACTTCCCTGTGGAGGGGTGGCTTGGCTCATGGGGGCAGAGGGGACCACAGCTCCAGCAATAGGGGTAGAAAGAAGCTGGGCTGCAGGAAGGGATTGTGAAGCCCCTCAGCCACTTAGAAGTGTGAAGGAACAAAAAAAAAAAAAATTAAAAGTAAATTAAGAAAACCAAAATAGTAAGACAGGTGCTGTGGGGTTTTTGGCAGATGAGGGAAGCAGGAGTCATATTTCTGTCATGCTTTCACCTATAATTGCAGCCTGTTAACCTCTGTTTCTGTATCCTTTCAGCTGTGTTCTGCTGCATATCCCAGCTTAACAACAGTGTTGTGTTGCATTAGGATGCTGGTTTACCCATTCATCTTAAGAGAGGGTGAAATAGGTTTTCTTTCCTGCAGTTTTCCAACCAGCATCTGCACAGCATCTCAGTGGCTTGGCTCCCTTTTTGGTTCTTATCTTCTGCTTCTTCAACAATTCTTACGTAAACTAGTGGAAAATGTTGCTGTGTGCCATCTATCTGTGAGCACACAGGTGCAGTGACTAAGTTCAATCCCGCTGGTACCTCTGCATTTCCCGTTCATCCCCTTAACTGGAATTCTATTTAAACAATAATTTCAGATCAGTGGACTTGGTTTTTAGGGAGTTTTTTTCTTGCTAAGGCTTTGGTTCATGGTTTAACTGGCTTATAAAATTTTTTATTTTGTAAGTTAAGCTAAAATCCCAGTAGGTTGATGGTAAGGGAATAGATAATCATAGAATCATACAGTCATAGAATGGTTTGAGTTGGAGGGGACCTGAAAGACCACCTAGTTGTAAACCCCCTGGTATGGGCAGGGACACCTTCCGCTAGAGCAGGTTGCTCAGAGCCCCATCCAGCCTGGCCTGGAAAACTTCCAGGAGTGGGACATCCACAGCTTCTTTGGGCAACCTGTTCCAGTGCCTCACCACCCCCCAGAAAGAATTTCTTCCTAATATCTCATCTAAACCTGCCATTCTTCCCTTAAAGCCATTCCCCTCTGTCTATCACTACACGCCTTTGTAAAAAGTCCCTCTCCACTTTTCTTGTAGCCATCTTTAGGCACTGGAAGATGCTATAAAGTCTCCCATGGGCTCCTTCATCTCACAGCACCCCAATGCACACAGACCCCTCTGGTCTCCAGCCTCCCAGTACCCTGAAGTTCGGCCTTGTACCTGCTCCATCTCAGGAGCTAAAGAATGAAGCCAACTTCCAAAGCTGCAAATATCCAGTTCAGCTCTGGTACAGCTTCAAAGGAGTACAAAAGGAATGGTGTGCAATGGGTTGCAAGGTTGAAGCCAGGGGGAAATTTTAAGCTGGGTCCAAACAAGCATCAGCCAGAGCTGGACTGCCAGTTTTCACCACAGCATTTTCACCTTCTGTCCCCTCCCAGTTGTCCACATTGTTTTTATGGGAGTACAGGGACAATTTCTGCCCCCACTTGCCCTGGCGGTGGTGGCTGCCTCCCGGGAGCAGGGTGGTGTGTTGCTCATCCAGGATGGCTGGGAGCTGCCTGCTCAGCTCCCAACCTGCCTGCTGAGCTCCGAACACACACATGGCCTTTCCCAACAAGCAGCACTCACCGCTGCTTCCAGGGATTTTAATGAATTGGCTGCTTTTCTCCAATCCACTTATTTGCCTCCTGCAGCCCCCCACCTCCCTCTGCCGGTCTCCTCCCTTCCCCGCTCCCATCCTGGCTGCTCCCAGGCAGAGGGAGAGAGGAATTATTTATTGTGTGCCTGTTGAAAATGAAAGGCTTTTACATTTTAATGAGCACTAAATAGGAGCGAGGAAATATTGTTCATTAGCTGTAATCTGTGGAATTGCTTGAGTGAACTTCCTTTGGAGGCCGCTTTAAACGGTTCACTCAAGTAAAGCAGTTTGTATGGTAATTAAGGGAGCATTTTTCTGTCAACATCTGTGCTGCTATTTATAACGCTGAAGGTATCTTATTACTCCACCAGAGAAACATTAAAAGAGGTGGGCAGAGGGGAGGTTGTATTTTATATATATGTGTGTATATATATAATATTACTGTTTTCTCTCTTCAAAACGCCTGCCTTTTCCTTGTTTCCCTTTTTGCTTTCTTATTTTGTTTTCACTCTTCCCACCACCCCCGAATTTGCCAAGGAAAAAAAATCCTGTCTACTATTTCCTGATAGTAAGGATTATCATTCTGACATCTTTTCATTAATCACACCCTTTGCTCAGCAGCCAGGCAGGGACACTCAAGCTGCTTGGCAAAAACGAGAGGCCTGTGTCTTTGGAAACCATTCCTCGTCCCACTTCTCTCCAGAGGAAAATAGATGCCTTTTGGCCGGGCTGTCACAGTGTCCCCGGAGGGGTAACACAGAATCACCTCTGTCCTCCTGGCATCCCTCAGGTAGCACTGCTGCACTAAAGCCAGCCCAGGCTCCTGGTGCTCTTCAGTGAGGATGGTGAGAGGACAGGGAGGGATGGGGAGAAATGAGCTTTAGCATACTCAGTGTTGTTACAGTATTTAAAATTTGGAGTTGGTATTTTGCTCCTCTGAGGAAAAGGATTTGGGTTTAACGACATAACCTGGGGTTTGTGTATGAAAACAGAAGGATATTTATTTGTTTGCTTTCATTTGATTAACACCCGTAATTTTAACCCCAACCAGCTACAGTGGGCTAGGGCAAAAAGGAGCCGTCACCAGACATAGTTTCACTTTTACTTTTTCCTTCTTTGATTTTTTCTGCACTCATAATGATGATATTTGCATCCTGCAGCTCATCACCTAGGGATATGGGAAATTATGTGCTTTAAGAGTTGGAATTGCTGAAGAAGAAAATCACCTTACCCAGCATTGCCCAGCAACGTCTCCCAGCCCTCATGGCTCCAGGTGATTTCCAAAGACCTGCAAGCCATCTTCTGTCATGGATATGTGCAGTTCCCACCCTTCCAGATCTTTCTCCTTCCGTGTCATCCTCCTTCTCTTTCTCATGTTCTGAATGTTTCATTTATGCTTCCACTGGTTTACTTCTGCCTTTGAACATCTGACATAATTTTCTCCCTCACTTTAGACCACCTTTAGTTTGGACTAAATCCAAACCTGGGTTGCTTAGATGGGTTTGTCATTGGTGTTGGGAATATGCTGTGAAGATTTTTGCCTTTTTACTAAAAAGAACCTCACAGGGTGTGTGGAAAAATGCACAAGGAAAAGCAAGAAGTAGAGTTAAGCTTGCTAGAGTGCCCCAGATACGTGGCTCTACAGAAATTAAATATGCTGTGCCAGAGCCAATAACTTGTATAGATTTTTCTCGACCTGTAATGAAGGAAAAACATAAATGACTATCATAAAAAGTAAACATTAGAGATGGAAAATCCCTTTTACAGCATTCAGTCCATCTTTCTGCCAATAACAAGTTGTTCCCTGTAGTATATTTTTCTAGTGATTCCTCCAGTCTAGTGTTAAACATTTCAAGTGATGGGTCTTTCTATTCCCCTGGGAGATGAGCTGAAACCTTAGTGCATTTCAATGTCAGGAAGTTTTTCTTGGCAACTTTAATTTTCTCTATCTGTATTCCTTCCTGTTGGTCTTGGGCTATCCCTATAATTACATACATCCTTTGAATTTTCTGGTTGGTGCTGTTTTGGAGTTTTCTGTATCGCCATTTCATTACCCTGCAACAAATATTCCAACTCCACGTTTCTTTTTCATTCTTGGCTTACAGTTTAATGTATCAGTAACGTTTCCTTAATGTCTGCATCTCATTCACAGTTACAGAGTTTATCATATCACCAGGCTCACTATCACTGTTCTTTTATTGTAACGGGTAACCAAATCACAAGACCCTGACATCTGCTAGTTTTGGTAAGGGGCCAGAACTAGTTTTGGAATCAGGAAAGGGCTTCCAAAGACAAAAATTGCAAGTAGACAGAGAAAAAAATAATGGACAGCAAAACTGCCTAAAAAGTAAAAGAGATGGAAGACGACAGGGAGAGATTTTTCAGAGGAAAACACTCTGGTACAGAAATCAGTGATTTACCTGGCGACTGTGAAGATGTTATAGTCAAGGGGAAATAGAAGTTTTCCTGGACCCATTCTGAAAGGGTTACATCACACCTTGTGGGCATCCACCCACTGAGGAGATCAGAGGGACTACCAGCACTCTGTGCTTCAAGCAGTGGATGTTCAGGTGTGCACCCTCTTACAAATTGGGATCACCACAAACAGCTGAGGGCCGTTCTGTGCAGCTGAGGGATTTGATCAAGAGTTGGAGCCTTTCCATTAAACCACTGGCAGGAAAGGTCGAGGTTTTTTTGCCATGGTCCTTGTGAATCTAGACCTGCATCTTCCAGATACGGCAAAAGTGGAAATGCAGTCCAGATTGTGCCATATCAGAGTGCTTGAAAAATCAAAACTCTGTCTGGACTTCCATATGTCTAATTAACTGTGTGATAAATGCCGGAACAGGGATCCTGGAAATTTTGTCTATCCGTTTCTTGTTAACATTTGGAGTCTACATGAAAGGCATATTTTGCAGGCAATTGTGTTTGGAAAATCATCTCTCCCAGAGCATCCGAAACCCCAACAGACATAGTGATATTCCAGGTAGCACTGGGAAGAGACTTTTCTACTGTGTAGGTTGGACACAAAATGTTTCAGAGCCCTGCCACCTTCAGATGAGTGTGATGCTGCAATTGTATGATCAGCCATTAAAGGACCAAGAAAGAAATCTGCCTAGTAAGTAGTTAATCATATCTCTTACAACATGCATGTTACTTATTTTTAACAAACAATTCGTTTGGTCCAGTTGTTTAAGAGGCCTCTCAGGGAAATAAAATAGCCTAGTCACAAAAGGCAGGAGAGAAGGAACATAATCTGTGCAGTAATTGTTCATTTTCTCCTCAATTATATTTTCAGATGAGATGCCAAGTGAAGAATAAACTTTAAGCATATGAAATGTTCCTATTTTTTTCTCGTAAGCAAACTGTTTTAGAAACATCTTCCTTTCTCACTTGTCACCAACTTGTTTTTCCCAGCTCTTTAATGTGTAGCATTCCTCGGCATCATGAAAAAGGCAGCTTTACAGACAACTGGCTGTGCAGCATCAGTGCATTTCTTTCCAGCAAGAAGCTCACACGTGTGCTTATCTTTAGGAACGTGTAACTTCTGCTGGAGCTCAATGGAATTTAAGCACATGGAGAAACTGTAATACTTTGCTGAGTGGGAGTGCATTTTAGTATATGCTCGAGTATTTTTCTCAAGAGGCTTATCTATGCATAAGACTTCTTGAAAGGCCCTTCTGAGTTAAAAATACCTGAAGTTCTTTCTAATGAGGATCTATAGCATTCTGCTCTAGGTAATCAAGGATCACAGCGTCTTGTATTTCAAAGTCCTTATTATGAAAGAATAAAAAAGAGTTGCAGTAGACAAAGTAAGCACAGGTTAGAGTGAAAGATAAAAATGGAGGAGGGGAAGAGGAGAGCAGAAATGTGCGGGCATCTCTTACCGAACTTCTTCCTTCGTAACCTTTCTTAAGCTACACTCTATTTACCAATTCTCTCTTTAAGGCAAGGATTCATCATTCTGCAGGTATGCAAGAGGTGGTTTGTGTTGTTCAGGGTGCTATTTATTATTTAAAATCAGATCATTTTCTAGGGGTTTTAAAGAGTTTATTTGCTCTAATACCATCTTGTTATTTATTGAATATCTGACCAATACAATAGGCACAGATAGGCAATTAATCATAATATTTTACAAAGCTCAGAAACATTCTCCTCAGGTTTTGGAAGTTATTTCTGAGGCTTCCCAGGTAGTGCACTGTTGTAATATGGTATTAACAGGTGACAGGACATGTTTCAGAGGTCCACTAATACATACTGTGGATGTGCAGCCTCATGCATTCAGTCACCAGAGGGGAGTATTAATGGACCATTAAAACATGCCCAGGAGTGTCTTAATGCTATTACAGTATGGCTCTACACATTTTAATTCAACTTTTATATAAAAAAATTCTTTTCAAAAATACCTTTTTTACTATACTGTGAAGTGTCTCCTACTCAGAAAGGAAAAGGATTTTGGGACATAATAATACAGCAGGACATGGATTTAAATACCGATTTTTGCTACCATTTTAATACATTGTCTTTTGATTTTATAATTTTTTATAAATAGCATAGTTCTAAAGCCTGATTCTCTTTTTTTTGCTGACCTACCTTTCCACTGCTCAGGAAGGGTAAAGGAGTCTTAAAGTGCCATAAATGTAAATCACACCCCCAGACTACTTAGCTTGGTTGCTAATTTCAATAGACGTTTCTAGGTTTCTAGGTGAGTAAGACATTTAAGCAGCTTTGGACTTTTGTTGAAGAAGCAAAACTAGAAATCCAAGCAGTTTGCCGAGTAATTTTTTGTGTTAGAAGGCTAGAACTAGGGAAGGAAAAACTGGGTCTGTCACAGGTGGTCCTAATCTCTGTAAAATTTTGTAACTGACCACATCAGTTTCACAGCTAACTCTCAATTTAAGTAAATCTGTAAAATAATGTTATCATTCAGTACTTTAATTTTATTGCAGCTGTATATCAATAATACAGAAATTTTTGTCATGCTAGTACAGCAAACAATCATCCATGGTATCTTACTCAATCCTGTGTGAGCACATACTGCAAGCTGTGAAAGGAAACTTATCCTTCTATGTCACCCTGTTATTTAAAAGTCAGAAGCAGCATAAAGAGCTTAGATGCACTTGAGCCTGACTAGAGAAGTTGTCTTTAATGATAGTGCTTTGAAAGAAGGCCACAGACCACACTTCAAAAAATTTACTATCTGCCCCAAAATAAAATGCAGTCTCAGGTTAACTTAAAAATTGTGTTTTGCTTTTGCCTTTATTTATTTGTCTATTGATTACTCTGTGCATGTAGCTGAAGGCAGCAGTCATTTTGAAATGGAACATTGCTGCACATTGTTCAAAAGAGATTGTAATTAGGTATCAAAGCCTTATTTTTCTGTGTTTCTTCCTAAAAACTATTTAAGGAAATTCTTTGCCTCTCTCTGAATTAGTTTTCTCATAGAACACGTGGCAGTGGAGCTCAGCATTTAGACTAGCATCACTCAGGGCTGTGTATTAATCATCATTATCATAATAATGGCATTACGCTGTTATTGCATATTACTCCTCCTCTGAACTCTAGAAGGTACAGTGAGCTGTAATTTGTAAATACCAGCGCTGCTTCAGCTGCATTTCTCATTTACAGTGCTGCAGGAGGAGCACCAGAATAATGCCAGGTTTAGGTGCAGCAGCACCACCTCAGAGCATCTTCAGCCATAAATCCTGGCTGCTGATCCGTGCGCGGGCAGGTGGTCTGGAAGGATACATGGCTGGTAGGACAGTGGGTGCATCTGAGACTCTTCTTTTCCTGCTGTCTTTCTATGAGAGCTGTGGTCCCTGTCAGCCTCAGAGCAGGAAGAGCTGCTCTGAGTGTGACTAGTTTGATAATTTAGAGCATTATAAAAACCAGTTGGATTTGAGCGCTTTTTCTCTGTTCTTCCTGACTTCATCCACTACACTGATTTCAGCTGTGGGGAGGAAAAAGCTTTTTTAAGAACCTCTTTTGAAAGGAGGAAGAAGGGATGAGGGGGCACTTGTGTTTGGGTTTTGGGGGGTTAGGGGGATTTGACTGGATGCAGTGCTGAGTTCCTGTATCTGCAAATACAAAGAAAGGAAGCTATTATTGATATTCCGACATGTGAACATACCACGAGTATATATATATATATATATATATATTTATGTATGTATATGACCATATATTCATAACCCAGTGATGATGATTCAGGTCTTACCAGGGCTGATAGGGTCAGTGTCTTGTAGTGGTGCTCAACAGCCCGTTGTTGACAATTGATTTCCAAGAGGAGCTTGTAGCTTTCCTTGTAATTAGATTTTCCAGTTGTAAAGAAATCCCTCAAAACTACATGAGTGCTGAAATGAACCATATCACGTGTTTTCTTTGAGGCTGAAATCATATATACATATCATCTCCAAATGACTTTAAATTATTTGATCCAATTAGAGCAAGATATATGGTCTGAACCAGGAACTAGAGACAGTCCTAGTTAGGCATTGCAGTTTTTAACTTCAAAGCCTGTGGCTGCCAAAATTTAATCTAATTCAGCAGTTAAACACCTCATCTTGCTCAATAGTTTAAGTCATATGCTCCCAAACTGTTATCCAAAAAGTGAGAGCCTGGAGTGCGAAATCCAGTAGATTGAATCAGTAAGCAAAGAGCTGAATTCCCTAATTTTGTTACACATTTGCTTTAGGGCTCTTCATGGGTGTGAAAGAAGTGCTAGGATGTAATGCTGAACCTGCTTGTGTGAGGAGAATGGGACTGAGCATAGAAATCTAAACAGAGAAGGGCAGGATAGGATAAAGGACAGTCTATAGGGGAACAGGCTGAGACTGTCAAGCTTGGGGCAGACATGCAGAAGCATGGATCCATTACTGCCTGCTTTCCTCCTCTGCCCACAAGGGCTTGGATTTTTACCTTTTATTTTATATTTTTATGTATTTTATGTCTTATATAGTTATATATCGAATTGTATATTTGTTGTATAATTTTATATTCTATTATTATTTTAATCTCATGCATTACTTAAAAGAGGGCCATTACTATTTATAGTCAGGACTCCAGGATCCATCTGTGATTTATAGCTCATACAACCTTAATTTACTCCTTACAGCCTGAAGAGTATGTACAGCGTGGTTTTACCATAACTAGCACTGTAATGCTGCTCCCAGTATATGACTTTATGGAGACTGCTGTTCCCTTCCTGAAAGGCAGCTCGTGCAAGTGACAGCTTTTAAGATATTTGGAGTTACACGTAAAATAAATGAGGAGAATATTGTGCATTTATTGATCATCGTAAAGTCAGGTGATAATTATTATAATCAGTGAGTAATGGAATTAACAAATATTTGTACAGAAGTTTGAAAAAAAATCAAGAAGCATGAAAAGTGCTCTGTACAGCTAAGTACTGGGTTTACTATTGTGATAAATGATGCAGGTATGACACCCCTCAGCAAGTGCCAATTATCTCTAGAGTTGAGAATTACTTTTGTAGGGTTTTCTAGGCATGTCAGGAAAGAGAGGCCTTTTCTGTAGTACAATACAGAAGATCCCACTGCCCTTACAGATACTGTGCTACCAGCTCAGCTGGCATTTCACCCACGAGCCACATGGCTTCCTCCAAGATGGTCCCAGACTAGTTGCACCTCAGTATTGAGACTGAGGCAAATACTCAAATAATGTCTTTCTTTACAAAATATGATATTGTTCAAAATAATGTTTTTTTTTTATATAAGGGCAGTTCTGAAAAAGAATTCAGATTCCTACCCTAAGCCAGCATCAAATTTTAGTTTTCCAAAAGCAACTTTCCAGACTAAGCACCTTTGTCCCAAGTCCTGTTTTAATCAAGACAAGAATGTTAGAAGTGAATTAGCCAGCTTAAATAGGTGCTTTTGAGAAATTCTGCAGCTTTTACAGATTTCCAGATGAGGAGGTAGAAATTTCCAAATGGTTGCATTGAAATGGCTTTTCCTACCCAGTTTTGTGTCAGTTTCTGTCATGATAGGAGAACACAGAGGGGGGAAAGTGCATTCAAGTTCTGATTACAAAAAGCCACATTAAATTTTTTCTAAAATAATGCCCCGTGATGTGCTCAGAGATTGATGTGTGATGGTAATGATGCATAGAACAGCTGCTAACTTTTTCTCTCAAAGGCTCTGTGATTGCTTCTTACTGGGAGAACAATGTCACTGGTATAGTTTGGAGTCCCTCCTGGCAAGTAGTAGTAGCAGCTACTTCAGACCTGGACATGACAGATTGAAAGGAAGGGACTCACACCTCAAACAAGATTGCCCTGAACACCACTCTGATGCAAAGTTTCAAAAGAAACCACATCACATTACTTGAAATAGCATCATACTGTGATATACATGCTTTCATAGCAATGATTTCATGAAGAAATCATTAATTTACTCATTTGCTGAAAACACATTGTCACATTTTAAACAAGACAATAACAAAAAATCATCTTTCTTAAAAAAATCATCTTTCTTAAAAAGTGCTTCACTAGAAGACATATGTGGGGGAGAAGTATAAAACTAGACTGCGGAGTATTTAATAAATTGTCTTGAATGTAGCACAGTTGTTGCTGCTGTAGCATTAAAATCCTGCAAGGTGTTCCTGGGAAATTCCTTCACTGGCATGGCTTTAACCTACATTAAATGATCTCATGGTGGACACTGCCACTTAAGCAGCAAATACTAACGGAGACGAGATGGGTCACGAGAAGGGAAAATCAGAGTTTCAATGCACAAATGCTGACTGCCATCTGGCACAGATGTCATTTACTGCTGTTCATGAATCAGGAACCAGTTAAATTTAACAGATTTAGCAGTCCATCTATCCTTGTGCAATGCTGGGTAATACAATAATTATTCTTTGAAATCGCAAATTACACAGTTCGTTATTTTGTGAACAGAGATTCTGGAGACTTTTTTTCATTAACATAGTTTTTAGAGTAATATTCTAAATACATAACATACAAAATTGAATAGCAACATAAACATTTAACAGCAGTAATATTTCAGCTCCAGAATGTGTGTGTTTCCAGGTTGCTTTTTGAAAGAGAGCTAATCAGGATTTCTAGCTGAAGGGGGAACTGCTGAATAGGTGGGGGTTTTGATTCACTGCATTAAAAATGAAAGTTTTGAGCTTAATTTTTTTAGAAAACCACATGTAAATTATTTTTTTCTAAGAAATGTGGTTGTTTTGCTAAGTATCTGCGAATAAAGCTTTATATATGGCATTATGTAGCCATACATAGGTTTTTAAAATATATTACATTACATAGCACTAAAAAAAATACATAGCATAATTTCAAATACTCTAGGGTGTTTGCATTTTATTTTTTTTAAGAATAATTACGTGTTTACAATATTCACTGATTTAGTTAAATGTCCTCTGTCCAACACTTCCTTAAAAAGGCAAAGCTGAACTCTTGAGCTCTTCACAAGCTGCAGATTAATATATTGAGGAATCATCATTAATAATGACAACTAGCCTATTTTGCTTATATGTTGGGTAACGAAAAATATCCTATATGGGTGATAAAAGATATTAATTTTATTAAAGCTTTAGAAATTTCTGCCATCAGCCCTTGGACTCATAACATTTGATGTTGTAACTAGGTGAGACGAAGATGTTTTCAGAAGTTTTCCTTGGCAGTCAAAGGCTTGGAAAAAAATGACAGTGTTATTCAAAACAAAACTGAAAATGTTTAAACATGAATTCTGGCCTGCAGGTGAGATAACAGCAAAAAGCAGGGATGTGGGGAAGAAGTGAAAGCAAAGGGAAGCAGAGCCACCACACCAGTTAAAAAGCTTTTTTAAAACATGGTTGCTTCTAGAATTATACTGTTAGCATTAACTACCCTGCTAAATGTAATTTCAGAGCAGCTTGGCTATGCTGGGACCAATAATGTTTCAGCAGATGTTAACAGTGAGGGAATTTAAAGATTACAGAGTTTCATGGGTGTAGTAAAGCTGCAGTGGGAACAGAAATATTGCCGTAGCTGTTATGTTCTGAGTGCACCACATTTACTGACAAGTAATACATGAGTGATAGTGAGGACCATGGGAACAGAACTTTATACTTACTGGTCAGCAGCCTATAAATTCCATAAATTAAACAAAGTTTTATGTATTTTTCATTTCTTTTCAGAATGATCTTCTCTAAGGGCCTCTGCTTCATGTTAATTCCATCGACAAAGCATAGCTCTGTCTTTCAGCTTTTTTCATAAGGGTATTTCCCCACATGCATGTTACCTTTTCCTCCTCCCACTGCCCTCCACTCAGAAGGTTTTCCCAAGCAGCACTTCCTTCCTAGTGATCCTCCATGGGCCAAGCCTTGACAATGAACTGAAGAGCCACAGAGAGCAGCTTCTGTAGGAAGGAGGTCTCACACAGACAAACCATTTTTCCAAAATGGGGCCAGCCACCCTGTGCATGACTTCTGCTCAGATTCTCCAGGCAGGGAAACAATCACCATGACTTACTGAGAGCACTAGGTATTCATAGAGATTGCAAAGCTGACACCTTTTAATTTGCCTCCCTAAAATATTAAGCTGCAGGCCTGAGTCGAGCAAGGTGAACTAGGAAGGTTGTGGTACCATGTAACAACATCCCCTGCAGTACAAGCACTAAATAGAGAGTGGGGATAAATAAGTTGGCCAAACATTATATACACATCAGACACAAGGCGCGTGTTGGCTTGTGGATCTAGCTAGAGACAGAACACGAGCCAAGTGGGCATTGCAGAGACCAGGCCTAAACATGCAGAAAGCACGAACTGCTCTGTCCAGGCTCAATTACCTAAGTATGAATAAAGTGTTAAGATTAATTAAAGTGTTATATTTAGTTGATATTTAGCTGGTATTCAGCTCCTCATGATCGTGCTACTCAGCAACAGCATGGCTTACCACTCAAAGAAAAAGAGACTACGCTGTTCACAGAAACAAAGAAAGGGGATAAAATTTATGTTGTTTTCTATCAAAAAATGAAGCTGATTACAGTTTAGAGTGAATGTTTCCTGTGCAGAAATGAGATGAGGAGAAGATAATTAATATATTGTTATAATTAATACAGTCACATTTTAAAGGCACACTCTCACAAACTATACAGTGCCTGCTGACTTCTTTCCTACATTCAGGTTGGGCATTAGTAGGAAAGGGATGGCCTTTTGTCAGCTTTTTCCATCTCAGAGTTCACTACAAGGCACCACTGCTGTAAAAGTTCCCTTTCCATCCTGCTGACTCTGCAGAGCCCACTGCCAGTGCGGGTCCTGCCCCAGACCTTTCCCTCAGTGAGCTGGATGTGAAAGGGAACAATGCAGCCCCAGTACGATGCTCGTCAGGGTAGGAGATGCCAATGCAACACAAGACAGAGTGAAAGCCTTTTTATTTTGATGGCAGCCTTTCACTGTCTATCATAAACTTAGTGAAGCAGGCTTTCTCTATCCAGCTCTCCTTTTATTGGGCACAAATCACCGCTGACAGGAAGTTTTATGCCTAAATCCGTTTACTGTCCTTGTTGGTAGTCTTTAAATTAATATTTATAAGCTGAGAGAGGCCTAAAAGGATGCAGCAGTAAAATATCTAAATGCTTCAGTTTGGCTTGAGTTGAATTTTCTCTCTCTCGACCACTGACATTCCTTAATTACTACTGACCCAGGCATACATTGTCTTCACTGCTCCGAGCCTACAAATCACCGCCTTCTGCGGTGTTGTGGCTGACAAAAGGGGAGGTTCAAAGCAGACCAGTTTGTATGATCTATGGGAAGAATAGACGTGGGGACAGGCTGGAGAGAGAAAAAGAGGCAACCTCAGACAAATGCCTTAAGAGAAGTAACTTTGAGCTGAAACAAACGACTTGGCTTTGAGAAAAAATGAATAATGTTTGAATTGGCAAAAGCAGCAGATTTAGCTGCTGTAATTTTTTTTAAAAAGTGGAAACAAACCAGAAACAAACCAGAGGGCATACTGAGCTCAAAAAAAAAACAACTCAGTTGAGCATATTTACATCTTGACTGGATGATACATAGCACACCCTCAGCAAAATGACCATTTTCATTAAATCAGTATGAAGGACAGTTCTTTTGCATATTAAAAACTGTTGGGCAAGCTGAACTTAGAACAAAGCTGATTAAAAGTAAAATTTTGTTGCATTCAATCTTTTCCTCCTTTTTGTCACTCTTTTGATCATTTTGTTCCTTGGTGTCTTATTTCTGTCAAAGTAGGCAAAGGGTGTGCAACAGAAGAAAAGCAAATATAATAAAAACCAGATCAGCTGTCACCACCTTAGTCCATAAGCACATAAAAATAATGAGGCTGGATAGACTGAAGAAAAGTAGGGATAACAAATGGTCGGGTCCTCTTAAAATGTCATTCCAGGAGAAAAAAACAACCTGTAAAAGAGAAGAGGTACAAAGGATTAAAACCTGCAAGTTGTGAATCTGCAATCTCTTGCTGGTGCAGTTCAAGTTTTGGCACATGAGTCATTTTATGATTGCATGGGAGGATTCCCAAACTAGAGCAGGTAGTGTCCATAGCAAGATATAATAGACCCAAATCACCACTGTCTGTAGATTGTGTGAAATCTTTTTCATAAGGAAGAATGAGACTTTTATTTACCCCAGGTAACAGAGAAACAACTGAGTAGTTTGTAATAGAACCACTGAAAGATGCAATAAAAGTATTTCTAATCTACTACTCATATCTTTGTACCCATTAGATCTCTGCCTAAAAGGAAAGTCTGAAAGATGGGTTAATGCATATTTGTTTAAATTTGGGAGTGAAGCCATTCATCATCCTATTTTATTTACTCTGCAAAAACTAATTTGAGGACATAAATGATACTTATTTTGCTTAAAACCTCTATTGACTCATGTATTTGCAGATTTGATTTATTAGACTTGGCCAAACTTTCTTCTCCATCCCTGACTGCTGTACCTCTGAACCCATGTGCTGGTAAGTCTTTCATCACCTCTCTTCCCGAGGGTGCTATACTTCATACATGCTACATTCACACATTACAATAGGAAATATTTGATACATGGAAAGAAGACCGGGAAATAAGCCACTAATTCTGCAGTACTACAAAACCGCCGTTGTTTTGTGTTCAGAGGGTTAAGCTGCCTCAGGTAGTCTTCAAACTTCTTTATAAACAGTGTTCCTGCCAGCTGAGATAGCTGATGAATGTAACAAGCCTAGTCTCACAAATACAAAACAGGCACGATTATCTGTTCAATTAGGATGACTCAGATTCACCCTAAATCCTATTCTTCCCAAGGAAGATAAAACTATAAGACTTGTAGAATAAGCCGATAGTCTGCTGACAGCAACTAATTCCCATGTAAGTCTCCCTGCTCTTGGGTAATCAAGCATCCAAAGTGATTCATTCTAGAGCTAAGGGGAGATGGCATTTTGACACCTGGGCCACTACCCCAAATCTCCAGATGCAGACACACGTGTGAAACTTGAGGCAGGACACACGTGACAGGACATGTGTGACCACAGAAAGAGAGACGTAAAAGGCAGGATGATGCCAGACAATGAATGTCAGCTCAGGAAGGGTTAAATCTGCCCATTGACTCCTACCTCACCATTTTCCACCTTCACTCGTCTTCTTTGTAAGGGCACAAATAAGCAGCCATAGGTAAGGTTGAAAAAGCAAAATTTGGCAATATTTCCCTTTGCCTCTTTTTCTTGAGTTTTACTTTGGACCCTTTTGAATACATGAGGTATGTCATGAGCACAGGGGTACCCTATCTCTCTGTTGGTGGTTCTCTATGCCTGCAATGAATCACCCAACCTTCCTGGACACGGTGCCTCCATTCTAGTGAACTACAGTGACCACTTATCAGGGTTGCATCTCTCCTTGGGCCTTACAAATATCATAGCTTTATCCTCCTTTAGTTCAGATTTTCACTCCTAAGCCAGACCAGTGGACTGTCCAAATTCAAACAAGTTATTGACCCTTCGCTTTTTCAGCATCTTCAGGGATATTTGTCTGGCTGGTTTTGTTCATACTTTATCTGAAAGATAAACACGTAACTGGAGCACTAAAGCAGTTTATAAATGCTTGGAGGAAATAAGGTCTAAATGTCTTAATTTTATTCTAGCCATTCAGCAGTTAAGACTGTTAATAGATGTACTGTGTTTTGTTCTTTCCATCATCAGGACTGAAGGCACGACAGTCCTCAGTCATGTTTCCTGAGGCTGGCCTGCCAGCCACTAAACAGCACAGCAGTAACTAACAGCTCTTACATATTCAGAATTTTTTTTATACGAGGAGATGCCTGTGTGGAGCTTTACCACTGAAACTTCACTAAAAACTCCTTGCCTTTTAGTGGTGTTTTTACTCCAAGTTGGATGAAGATTAGGCGCACACACAACCGAGCGTTTGTTGAGGGAATTTGTGCCTATGGCTGAGGGATGCCTGCTAAATGGACTGTCATGCTTTCTAAATGCACTTTCCCTGGTGCCTCGACCTGAAACAAAGCCCCATGGCAATCATTTTCCATAGCTGAGAGACCTTTAAATTGAAATGTTTGGAAGTTGCCTTTCCATTGGCTCCAACCCATTGTTCTCAATAGCCCATTTACTGTAACTTCCAGCTGTCCTAATAGGGATGGAATAGTCAGTTTCCCCTTCCGTGCTGTGCTATCAAATGCCTCCCTGTGTCCTGGTGTGCAAGCTTTGCTCCTTTTGGGGAAAATCTTTTAGAAATCAAGTATTTCTGGTCTGCACACTAGCATGCTGAACGTCTTAGCCAAGATGTAAATTTCCTATTAAGTTATTTAGGCTAGTAAGGAAACAGCTGTGTCTGGGCTTTGCATTGGGAATCCTGGATGCTAACCCTGATGTTATGGAAAGTACAAGAAAGGCTTTTTTCCTTTTATTTACTGTTCTGCTATGTCTCTGCAGGTGGTTTGTTGTTATCTTGTCTCGGTTCTGTTCATTACCCGTTGGTCTTCCTCTGTTTTCCCACTCACTATCCAGAACTGGATAGAAGCATCGTTTTGGATGGAATACAGTCCCTTTCTCTCATTTCTCCACATGTATCTTTCCAACTCTTTTACTTCAGAGCCTCAATGCCACCTTCCTGCCTTCGCTCCCCCTCATTTGCCTAATTAATTTTTTGTCAGGACGGGAGGTCAGGGTAACAGGACTTACTCCTATGACCTGAGATAAGACAAGACAATATTTGTTACCAGTTTCATGTGTCCTGCCTGAAACAAAATTTTCTTCAGGTCAAGGAGTGCTTTAGAGAGGGGATGGGATTTAGGCACTTAGATGCCTTGAAGTCTGATCCTCCATTTCTTCTTCCCCTGGGCTGAAGAGATGAAATCTTGTGGTACTGTGCCTAGTGAGGTCTCAGTACCAAGGCTGATGCTGTCCTCAGAGTCTGAGGGAATTACAGCCATCTGTGTTTGGCCAGAGCTATGAAGGGCTGGATGGTAAAGACACTAAAATAAAAGTAAAAGAAAGGATTCTTCAGGCTGCAAGAAGGCTTTGGATGTCCATATCCAATCCATTCTCTAACCAAACTCCTCTGAGGGCTAAAACTATAAATAAGGAGCTCTAAGCTGCCGCACAAGACTTCAGTGCTGCCACATCAACAGCTGTAAATCTGCTCTCAAGCTCTTCTTGCTTACCCTGTAGGGGAAGCACAATTCTGCCTGGATGAGGCAGGAGCATTTGGCGGCAGCACTCTGGCAAACAGATTTCCAGATGTTTGATGAGAATGACAGCCTCAGAGTGGGAGTGCTTGAGTGTGTGCATGCATGCCACTCTTTAAAATTCAAGGCTAGCTTGCAGCATTATCAGGGAGTGAAAATGTCAAAAGAAGACAGTGTTCATAGCAGGCATCGCATTTCAGGCCTTAGGAGAAAAAAAAAAGAGGAAAGACAGCACTGAAGCAATTTGAAATATAAAGAAGGCAGCGGGGGGCAGTAGTTAGGACAAGTCTGTGAAATGTGGAACAGAATCCCCAGTCCAAACCCATGTGCCAGCACTTGTCTGGCCTAATTGGGCAGTATTTCAGACCTCTGTGCCCCATCACATCTATCTGGTACCCCCATACCCTTTGCAGAACCCATTTCCAGCTACACTGCATTCAGGAAACTGGGCTCTATGTTTTTCTCTACAATGTCTGGCTCTTGCCTCTGACCTTTTCCTGACTTCTTCAATAAATGTCCTTCACTGCCATGCTATTCCTGCAGTCCCCTCTCATGCTTCTGGGATTTTTGCTTTCCACATGTCCCAGTTTCCTCTGTCCCTGAGGTTGTGTATCTTACTACCATCCATCACCTGCAAAGTCAATGCCATTGCACAGCACACTCTTACGCCGTATCCTGTTCTCTCATCCTTTGTCTATTTGGCCTATATATGTTGTATGTATAATAGAAATATGTTAACTTGATCTCATTTTTCTTTCTTTTTTCCCATTATCTGCAATGTTATATTAGATTTTCCTGATTTATTACACACCTGAGTGGAAAAATATATAGATAAGGAAATCTACTAAGTAGCATTATAATTTCCCCAAACACTTCTTTTTTTCCCAAGTTTGAAAGCTAATCATGTTCTTAAGTATCTCAGCTGCTGTCATTTCCATATTGGTTTATTTCCTTCTGATGAAAGCTTATGAAAATCACATACTGAGGCCATGAGTATTTACTTGTAAAAATATTTTTGCATTCTCATTTGGATATGCTCCCTTCCACGTGGAATTCCTGCTTTCCAAACTATCTCATGCATGTTTCTCATTGCACTAGTGATCTTTGCAAGTCTATGCATTGTAAATATGAGCTTTGATATCCCTGCAGAAAGGCAAACTTTTTGCTTCACAAAAAAATATATCAGAACCTTATTTATTTTTCTTCCACTTGAATATAAATCTCCTGTAATATGACCTAGATATTGCAAAGAGAAGAATCTTGGTTTGCTTTTGTTTGGAAAGAGATTTCAGGTGGATCTGGGAGTGTTGGGCAAGGCATCTAAGGGTTACACTGGCCTAGTGCACTAATTGCACCTTCTCTGTGAGCCATGCTGAAGCACAGGTTTTGACAAAGTACTCGTGCATTTTTCTGATAACCAACTGCCCTTCGTGTGAAGTATCCACACCGCTCTGCTGAGGGGAAGGGAGCTCATGGCTCAGTGCACTGCTCTTATTCCAAAGCCTCTGCCGTCTTCCCTAAATAAACACCAAGGACTGATGCTTTCCCTGGTGTAACACCGCTGACCTCTCCGAAATTACACCAGGCATGACTTTGATCAGATTTGTCATCAAAGCCATTTTGTACCAGCAGGAGCGCAGACGAACGAGGCGAGCCATCCCGCAAGTCCCATCCAGGGCTTTTCTGTTGCCCTCGCTATTACCCCAGGCTCCTTCCTCACCTTAGGCTGAAGGGAATGATAAGGTCCAACTTGTCAGGACTTATTACTTATTCACAAAACTATCACACCTTTGACACATCTGTCAGTTTTTATACAAAAAACGAATGAGCAAGGATGCTGAAGTTTCCTTTCAGCACACTGGAGGGCAGTCCTTTTTACCACACCCTTAAGGCTTTCATGTCAGGGCTTAGTTGCAATGACAGAGCAGTGTGAGAGAGCTATCATTTCGTCTGGCCATACTGTGCTTTCCTCTGGACAGATTATACTTGCCCTCTGGTAGTTAAGAGAATTAAGCTTTCATCCTTCGCATAAAATATAAATAAATAATTAAATGTGGTATGTAATTGTTATAAATATCTAACATCAAGCACCCAATTTACGTTAGTTATGGATTAGATGAAGATGTATCCTTTTTCTTTTTTCAACACTTTCTAAAATGAATGCGGCTCATTGCCTCATCATAGAGATCAGTCTTTTTGCAAGAGCAATGGCAATTTTTTTCTTCTTCTTCTTCTTTTTTTTTTTTTTTTTTTTTTTTTTTGGTAAAAATATGAAATCAAGGAAAGCCAAGCACAGAATAGAGCAGTATATTTTCTAATGAGTTTGTGGTCAGAACTGTAATTTAAACTTGACAGTAGAATCACAGAATTCAGATTAATACTGAAGCCGGCAGGGATCTTAGGAAACATTATGTTCAATAGAGTGTATGGCTAATGGTTACAAAGTACAAAGGATATGGATAAGCATGGCTGATTTATGAAAATTCTGTCTGTATACCGAATGTATTTATTCCAGCATTTGGGCTTTGGTTGCATTTAAAATGAAAAGGAAGGCTGCTTATTAATTTTACATGAGCTTTTTTGGCTATCTTTTTCAAGGCCAAGTTCCAAGTGATTTGCTGCATCCTCCTCTACACAGAGTCATTACATGGCCTGAACTTCAAAAGTGGTTCTAAGTTTCCAATGGTTTGATAATCCTGTTTTCACAGCCCCCATTTTCTGAAAATCACCATAACTAGGAACAACGCCTTTTAATGCTTCAAATCATTAACATCCCTGCAGAACAGAAAGGAAAGGGCCATGTATGACAAAGTTCTGCAGTGCCAGCATGCACAGCACTGTAGTCTGAGCTTTTCTTCAGAATCCATAATGCATTCCAAACCTGAACTTCACAGACTTGACTTCATGGCATGTTCCCATGCTGGCAGTGAGTTTGTCATTTCTTGTTGAGCTCATTTGGCTTATCTCTATTGCAGTTCTCATGAGTGTTGGTGACTTCTCCTTTATGAGAGAGGATGCCAAAAAAGGGCAAGGATTAAATGATAATATTTTTCCTTTGCTTTTACAAGTTATGAAAATAAATATCTACTAGTGCTGTATACAATTGGGAGCCACCTTTCATATAGAGGTAAGGCTTATTCAGTCACACAGTTTGCATGTTTGTGGATATGCATGTGGGTTGTTTAACCTACTCAAGTTTTAATCTCTTTGATGATTTCAGACAAATTTGGCAGAGCAGTAATCTTTAAGATTAAAATAAAATTCTCTACTTGTTGTGGAAGCATGGAAGGAGGAGGATGGTGAAGAAAAGACACCCGATAAGGAGCCTGCCTGACAACAAGACTGCAGAGTGAGTTCATGCATTATTAACCATAAAGAATCCACACAGTATATCTATCTATATATTTCTCAGAGAGTGTGAGAGATGGACCATATGTGCCCCACCCCTGGGAAAACTTCAACTGTAGCTCACAATTAATTATGAGGCACAAAGCTGTTGGAAACAAGGTTTCATTAGTTCTGTTCTTGCAAAACTACTTATTTATGTTTTTATTTTCCTTCCATGGCACTTCTGAACATAGAAATTGTGACACTTGAATGTACTCCAGGACTTCTTTAGTGAGTTATTTTGCCACCACTTTTCAATCTATGGTAAAAAAGAATGAGCACATACATTAAATAACATAAATTGAGTAGAGTTATTCCTCCTTGTGCACTTATTGCTCTCTTTGTCCATATCACCTCTCTAGTAGTAGCAGAAGTAGTAATAATAATAATAGGAATAATAATAATAATTTAAAAACACATAGACTCTCCTCAGTGATGTCAGAGGAAGTCAAGTTGTCCCAAATATTAAGGCTAGCAAAAGCCGATTCAGGAAAAATAAAGTGGACTGACCTCCGTACACAGCATTTCTCAATTTGTATCAGTGTATTAGCACTTAAACATGATTCTCATCATCATCCTTAACATCAACGAAATTGAACAGCCTTCCTGACTCTCACTAGTGGGTAGGTGTGGATATGGAGAGGGGAAAGGGTGGCAATTGCAATAAGGAACATCTTCAAATGAGACAGAAATGTCGTGTGAAATAAGCTCTTCTCCCTGCTTTGTATTTTACCTTCATTTCCCACTTACTGGAGAGATGAATGAAAGCAGCACACAGAGAGAATAGCAAAATGATCGTAAAACAATTACATCACCAAAACTAACGTCATATGCTATGTCCTAATTGCTTGAAATGTTGTGGTCCAGAAATTATGTTTTAGTTCCTTCCTCAAAGTATCCCAACCGCATCTGAAGTCGGATCAATTTTGAAACAGCTAAAGCCTTGTTACTGTGCTTTTGTTGCAGAAAAACCTCCCACTGCACTGCCTTTCCCATTCTTACACAACTCAGTCCAAGTACTACTGCAGCACACCCAGAGCGTGGTCCTGACCGAGAGCCTGACCCGGAGACCGCAGCAGGACTCACCCTGACTTCGACTGCAGATGGATCCAAAGTGGAATGGGAATGAGCAGATACGTTCTGGATGTTTAAGGAATTTATTGACTCCCAGGCACTGGTTTTGCACAGAGCAAAAGGCAGTTAAACAACGGTGAAATAATGATTGTTGTTTTGAAAAGAAGAGAGCAATGGGGGAAGTAAAAGAGCAGCACACTTTCTAATTACATGACAGACATAGCAGGATGCAGAAGTGTGTGATGAGGCCCTGCTACAGCAACACAACTAAGCGTAGGCTTAAAATTAAGCATTTATTTAAGGGTTTTGCTGAATAAGGATGAGATCATTCACATACTTAAAGTTAAATGTATGCTTAAGTGCTTTGCTGAATCTGGGCCCAGATACATAAACCATTAAACAGTCACTTTAAGAAAGCGGTGGAAAGCTGTTATACAATTTCTAGACCTTTTAAGTTACTTCTCCTACATTTCCCCCTATCTCTTTCTCATTAGCTCAAGGAGGAGGTTTTTAAAGCTCCAGTTCCTCAAAAACTATAATGTTCATTGGTACTCAATTGTAATTCCAATTGCTCTGTGCAGCCCCAAGCTTGTGTTCAAACATATAATCAGGCAAACAGGAGACTTGAGTCTTGTCAGTTGGATACTGTTGGTCACAGATGCCACACAGTTTTTTTATTTTTGTTTGTTTTTTAAGCATAAATAAGGGGGGGTAGAGAGGCTGATAAAAGCTGGCCTTTGCTGTCCATTTTTGGTGCTCTGTTCCTGTGGCTTGGGTTATTTGGGTACATGTTGCTTTGTGTCTGTGAGGGCTCTTTTTTTCCCTCCCCTCCTCTCTCTCCTCTGGTCAGAGAAGCCATACTCATCACCTGGAGTGAAGGCTGACAGGAATGAACATAGGCAGGAAGCAGCGTGACACACACATTGTCATGCATGACTGACCAGCAGCCATCAACAGCAATTAAACATTGAGAGCACTGGATCCTTTTGGACAGGTTCAAGTTTCCTGGCACTGCTGTGATTAGATGTTTTGCACTGTTTCCCTGTAGTCAGTATGTGACACATTCCCTTTTGCTTGCTCTTTTCTGATATTTATTTTTGCACTGTCCTGGTGTTAGCATCTTCTCATGGAAAATTAATCACTTCGAAAGGGATCATTTTGAAGGAGACTTGTGCGGTGGGTGAAAAAGCAAACGGATATTAAAAAATCAGTTGGGTTTTTATTTAAACACAAAATTCCCTGCCTTCGGTTGAACATTATAGTGTTTAAACATTTTTGAATAACTATAGGTGTGCATGAGATTCAATGAGAGAAAACTCTGTGAATGGCAGAAACCAGCAAAGAACAATGTGGGCCTTTGGGTTTACCCAGCTGACTGCAATTTTACTGTAATTTAAGACGACAAAACACAATGCCCTTAAAGGCAAGACTGAAGTGAAGAGTGGCTGCAGTTGTGCTGGGCTGTCACTCCCTTGCCCTCATTTCAGGGCTGAGATGCAGAGCAGTCCAACTAGCTGGCATTTAACGCCGGCCCAGACTTCCAGGGCAAGGTCTGTGGCTTGGCACAAGGAGCCGCAGCTCCGGAGGCTGGGGCAAAAGGCCTTTTGGCACACAGCGAGGTCTCGTGCCTAATTGAATAGTCACAGGGTCTGAGGCCAGAAGGGCTCATTAAGGCTCCATTCTGACCTCATGGATTGTCATCCTTCTCGTTCCCCCGGATTCAGTCCAGCAGCTTACATGTGAGTAATTAATTGCTTCTGTTAATTTGCACTCTCCTAGTCTCTGCAAGGACCAGGGAGGTCCGCTGGTAAGTTGTAAGGAACTGCCAGACTTCTATGTAGGAAACCTTCAAGCCTACCTCCTTTCCTTCTTTCATCTTCTCTGTGCAAGACATGCTCCAAACCCCGTTTTGACCAGTTGGAGTAATCAAATGAATGAAGTGATCAAAAGTAACATGGTTTCAGCATTCCGCAAGGATTAACGTGAGAGGGCAGTGTGATTTAAATGGGATGTGCTCTGCTGTGCCACCACCAGCCCAGCCAGGGCTTGGAGCCAGTCAGCGTGTTAGGCTTTTTCCCTGCTAGTTCCCTCTCACACAGTCAGTGAGGGTTGCTCCAGCCATGCATCTGTTTTAACTTTATATTCTTGCACTAGCATTTTGAGGCCAGAGCAACCCTGGGGGTTTGGTACTACTGCCTTTTGTTGATAGTACAACCCTTTAAGAGCTTTTTCCCTCAGATGGATGTCCGGGATCGTGGGGGCAGATCTAAGAACTGCTGTGAGAACTGGTTCTGAATTTGTTGCTCTCAATAGTCATTCCAGATTGACATATTTGTTAAAATAATTCCACTATTTTGTGAAGCACTGTGTATTGATAACACTAAATAAGCCTCAGAAGAACCATGTGAAGCAGAAAATGTAATTATTATTCCTGTAATGCAGATACAGAAACAAAGGCACAAAAGGGATGAGTGACTTGCCCAAGGTCATACAGTAAACCAGAAGCGTAAATATACCCGAACCCCAGCCACATCTCATTTCCTCATGGCGTGGGTATATTCAGGAATAAATAGCTAAATAGCACTTGATTCCATGATCTTTTGCAGTCTTTCAAAGGCTTTCTACCTTTCTCTTTGTAGGCTTCCAGGATGTCCTGCTAGACCAACACAGGCACTTCCACAGACTAAGGAAAGAGCATCAGGTGGTAACAAAGTCATGCTTGAATTTCTCTTACCAAAGTAGATGGCAATCAAATGGACCGGGCATCCAAACCTGAGATGTCTTCTTTACCTGGGAATTAGATTTTGGATCTTCTGCTGACGTCTTGGAAAACTAACTGTGGCATAAACAAGGAGGCTTTGGATTTCCAGCCTAGGGAAGCCATTGCACAGATTCATAGACAACTGTCCAAATGTAAATGGCAATGAGCATGAAAAGAGCATGAAAAACTGAATATGCACTGGAGAGACACAACTTAATTCATTAAGTAACTTCAGCATTGACTTTTTAGTGCTATGAGTAAACCTATTAAATCACAGCTGAGATGCATCAGGTTTTGCTCTAAGAATTGAAGCAGAGATATATAAGAACACAGCAAACCAGAAGATTAAAAAGTAGTACTGCATAAGTCAACTGCCAGTTGCTGGCATCAATAAAATACTGTCCTTTATTGTAGTCATTAGGGAACCTTTTAACAGTCATTAAAATTTCTTAATGCTGTAGTAAAATTTTTAGCTGTTGCCTGGAAAAAAGAAGGTACTCTGAACGATATGGCAGGCAAATATTTCAAACAAATGCTGTCATATGATGGAGATATTAACAAGTACTTCTTAGAGCTGATGGGCTGTTTTTGGAACACACTCAGGAAAAAAATATATATGAATATATATTATATTTAATACAAGAACATTGAGATTTTTCTGGCAACGAAATAGGGATAAATGATTTAAGCCCTTTACAAGGGAGCTGAAACTTATTAATTACGAAGTTCTGATACATACTGACTGGGCTTTGGTGTTGGTTTCAGGTCCTAGATAGTGTCTTCCTTTTTTCTTCTACATTCTGTTTGAAAATTGTGAAATCATGAAATTAAACTGAACAGTTTCACAAGCTACAGGAACTGTATGATGACAGCACTAAACAGAGTAATACTATAGGAGCATGGCTATTGATTAGGGATGTCCTGGAAAAGCAGTGGTTTAGGCAGATAGAAGGAAATTTTTATTATTAATGAATTAATTTTTGGAAATAGATTAAACTAATATTCAGTGCTACCTATATAATGTTTGCACTTCAAGTGCAGGCACACAGAGACAGGATTGTACTCTTAATACTGTAATGGCAGGAGTGTTTCTCTACTTTGACTGAAGCTCAGTTCATATGAGCTTGGCACAGGATGTGTGAGACCAACCATATGATTTTTTGATTCAAAAAGACAGGGAGCTTAGAGAAGCTTCCTACCTGCTCTGTGTGCTGCAAACAGCCCACCGTGACTATAAAACTGGGTTATATTCTGATGTATTTTAAATCACAACTGGTAGGAGAAGGCAAGGGGAAGCACGACACCTCTAACGGCACCGGCAAGGATTAAGGCAAACAGAGCATAAAGTTCTTAAGCAGCATGTTGGCTGGGGAGACGGGTAATGACTTGAGCCTGGTAACATCCTCTGAGACCTTTTACAGCCTTAAGTGTTCAGGTTACACACCATGGGAAAGAGAACACTTTTGGAGCTGCAGTACCCCACAGAACAGAGGGAGAGGACTGATGAGAGGGAACACTGACCAGCGGCTGCAGAGTTGTCAGCAGGTAATTTCTTACCTGGGAGAACAGAGAATCTCTGCTCATTGCTCACAGCTTTGATTGCACAGGGGTCTGGTCCAGACACTCTCAAACTTGCAGTTTCTGTTTAAACAGGCTAGTTTCTGGTCTTACATTTAATCTTATCTGGAACCTAAATGAATCTAAAGCAGTTAGTAAAAATTATATCAAATATATTCCCTTTCTCATAGCAAACTTTTTCTATTTAAATGCATAATCCACAGATTTTCTCAGTTCTGAAAAATCTTTGTGAGTATTCAGATCTGAAGTAAAAACTTGACCATTTGAGGGAGGAATTCTTATGACACCTTCAAAGAAACAGGTGACATCCAAGAATTATCTTTTCACTTTGTGTGAATGTTCAGTGATGGATCCAATCTGAGAGTGATACACCTCGTTTCAATCATTCTTATCCAGTACCTAATCTTCATCAACTTTTTGGGGCAGCCAAAACATTCAGAATTTAAAGGTCTGGTTGTATCTGCAGCACAGCTTGATGCAAGGTAAACAGGTGCAGGAAGACCAGTGCTCTGCTGTAGATCAGAGAATTGGATAGGGATTTAATAAGGTTGAAGTAAGCATAGGGCCTTAAAATGTACTATGTCCAACAAAGTTCATGTATCAGCATGTCCTGGGAGTTCATCCTGCCCTTCGCAGTGTTCTGTGAATGGGTGTTACAGTAGAGTGGCAACGGGAATTTCAGGGGGAACTTCCTGATTTGTCTTTCTCACAGTTAGGACCACCTTATAGCTGTGATATTCTTTAATAACCAGGAAAGTCACTGTGAAAATTTCTAGGGGGGAAATTTCCAGAACATTGGATGAAAAAATTAAGAAAAGCCAATAGGGGAAGGATGCATTAGCCTGTTACTTGTAATTTTAACTCTGTTTCATATCCTCATGGCACATTTCACCCTGAAAGAATACTTTGGGAATTACTGAAGATCACAGTGCTCAAATGAGGAAAAAGAAAATTGCAACCCGTGGGCAGAGAAAACAGAAATTTAATTTAGGCCAGCGCTAGCGATTAGCAGTGTTTCGTCCATGTCTCCGGCTCACCAGTAACCTCCATCTGCTGCCTCTTGCCACCAGTTGATGCTTGCCCTGTCCCTTCTTCTGCCATCACGAGGCTGTTACAGATCTCAGGAACATGGATAAGGTTATTTTTTCTTCACTCCTTCCACAATGCACATAACCGAGAACGGCGGTGGGGCAGTGGTGCGGACGAGGATCTCTTTCAGCTCCGAGGGCCGCCTTTCCAGTGTGTGCTCTGTTACTACCTAGTTTAATTAACATCTGTGCCAATCAGAGCAGCTGCCTATAAGATAGAGAAGGTTAGCCGAGCGTTCAAGAAGATAAATGAGACAAGGGGTTGCCAAGGGGATGGTGTGTCAGACACGTGCCGTGGCTGCAGCGAGCGTACACACCCCCATTCGCTGTACTGCTCTCGAGTCTGGGGGCAGAGCTAAGGCTTTGAGGCAGGGATGACACTTACTTTAACTTCCCATTTTTTATATTTAAAAACAGGAGTACAAAAGTATTGGCTGTTCTGAAAGGGTATGTAACCCCATCAGCCAACTTCAACCCTGTATGAACAGAGCATTAAAGTGGATAATAGAAACAATTAAACAATTGACATCTGAGAAAGATTTCAGGACTGTGTATGGTGTTTCCTTCAGGAACTCTAGGAGTACTAGAGCTACCTATGTTCCAATGCCAAAGTACCTCAAAACCAGAAAATTTAGAATATCTTGCAAATTAGTGTTCTCCATTCCAACTGCATGCAGCCTATCCCAGAGTCTCATGACCCAACTGGTGTTATAATAATATGGAGTGCCCTTCCCAAACCTTAATAACCTTCCGTACTGTTTTTGGATTTTTCAGCTCTTTTTATCTGTTTTTTCTTT
The DNA here is from genome assembly GCA_013397775.1 of Eulacestoma nigropectus. NCBI lineage: Eukaryota > Metazoa > Chordata > Aves > Passeriformes > Eulacestoma > Eulacestoma nigropectus. The sequence goes on from VZTE01002930.1 coordinate 768,006, forward strand.
TAAATTTATTGGGAAAACAAGCTACACTGAGATCATCGTATCTGGACGTATTAGCTTCGGAATGATTGCAGTAAAATCTTTATGCCCCAGCACCCTGACAGCATTTTAATGCAATAGTCAGAGGGGCTAGGCATACAGTGGAATAGTTTTACCATCACGATCTTGCATCCAAATGGCCTGATAAGACAATCCCTGTAGACATGCAATGAAATCCTTTCCTCCAGTGACAGCATCACAAACTCTAATTGTTAGGCATTATTCTTCCTTTGACATTGACGTGAAATCTGTACCACAAAACACAGATCTCATGCAGGTATACATTGCATTAGCACACTCTATTATTTACCTACGTACTAATTATTTTCCAGTTGTACTTTACTTGTACAAATGTTTTGGCTTTTCAGTGTTTTCCTGGCCTAGGTACATTACAACGGTTTTGTAGGGAAGAAAGCCTGTTCATCTAGGTTTGAATAGGGAAACGCTAGCACTGGTCTTGAAAGCATTTGAGCAAATGGTTTGCAGTTCTACAATAGAAAATATTTTCTCTTCCTCCCCCCCCGCCCCCCCAAACCTAAATTGTTCATAAAGCAAGTAATCTCAGGTTTACTTACAGCTGGATTTGCATTCTGTTTTTCTCCATACCCTTTCTTAAAGAAATCCTTTAAATGGTACTGGTCAACAGCAAGGTAAGACCTACTGTGCACTTCACTAAAGTTTTTTCTGAAGTGAAAGGAATATTAACTCCCACTTTCACTTATGCATCTGCAGCAGCGATACATTCACAGTAAGTTATAAAGGTGTTGGGTTTTTAAAAATATTTCTAATTTCCTCTCGGCATTTCTTCAAGAGCAAAAGAAGATTGGTCTTGGAAGCTGAAGCACACAGAGAGTATTACTGTGCTTAGCTCTACTACTGATTTTCAGAATAGTCACTTTGCTTCAGCAAAGGCTGGGCACCTCTGTGGTGAGGAGCACGGGCCTCTGAGGAGACAGAGGATGTACATACAGAAGTGGGCAAAGACAGACATTTGTTCTTTTACAGCAGACGTACAGTCTAAGGGAATGCTGTTTCTAAGGATAAAAGCTGAATGAAAGAGCCATCATGGCCCCAGTCAAAACAAAAAATCTGTCCTTTGTTGGCACTCTCATCTGCTTTTTTGTGTGCTCTCATCCCAAAGGGGAGCAAGGTTGGGAGCCACCCTAGTTTCACGGGGCAACCTGAAGTAGAGAAAACCTCTTCTCCTGTGAGTCGCCCAGGGCACCTTGGTTGGTACCTTGGAGAAGACCAGGGAGCAAAGATTCATCATAATGGAAAAGTCCTAAACTTTGCATGGGCAGAAAACTAACCTTGTCCTAGGAATGGTTTTAGTAGGTATTAGATGGAGATAGTGGGAAACCACCCTGGCACCTCTGTAAAACCCGGGCAAGGCAAGATCCTCTGGAGATGTTTGCTTAATACCTGGAAGATGCTGGTGGCTGGCAGTGCAGCTCCTCGTTGCCACACCTTACATGGAGGAAGCATGAGGATGCTTTGCTCTAATGCAAGATTTTGCATTTCTGCAGACTTCCATCCACATAAATCAAAGAAATATTCATACACTTTCTGTGTGGTGTAAGCTGTAGGCAACGGAGATGGTCCAAAAAAATTTTGCTGACATCTGGACTACATTTTATTGGGCCATGCCATCAAAGATTGTGTTACCAGCTAATCTGGGTTTAAAACACTTTGTTTTCCTTTGTCGTGAGTGGGCTGACACTGACAGAAATCAAGACAAAATGCAAGCCTGTTTTTAACTACCAAAAGAGAGTGTGGGTATTCCACCAAGTCCACTACACACTTGAGCATCGTTGATTTCACTTGCAAGGCACTACTCCAGAATTGCTGAGCAAGCAGTGCAAACCCTCTAATAAAATGTTGTAATAAAGAAAAGTTTCAGTGAGTGGCAGGCACTTAGGCTGAAATGGGAGTATTGGTCACATGGGAGTATACGGTTGAAACAAGGGTGTCGGCAGATGAAGATAAAAGACACCCTGCCACCACTTTCATGGTGAAAATGGTGTGCTTTTATCCCAAAATAAAGCTGCACTGGAGGTTTTGCATTCAAATATTTTCACCCACATAGAGGGAAAAAAGTCTTTTCATTAAAGAGTCCCAATGTGTTTTAAAAATGCTTTGGTGCCTTACTCTAAATTTAATGATGCGAGTACATTTGCAGAGGACTCATTTGGGGTGCATGCATGCATACTTTGCGGATAATGAAGTCATCAGCAGTTGCTTGGCATTACTGGATAACTAAATAAGTACTACAGCATTGTTGTGAAGAAGCTAAAACAGCCTGGGGCAGCCCTATTTTATGCATCTGAGTTTTCCCAAACTAATTCTGCATTCATGAACTGTTGCTATTTGTATCTGGAAGGATGAAGCTTCCAATTTTTTACCCTTTTCTCAGCCTCTTTGGAAAATTTTCCCCTTTCTTCTGTTCAAATAAATAAAGTGGGAGTTACCCTTCATATGAAGATGGAGGGAGGGGATGATGTACACATGAACACAAAGAGTCCCTCAAAGGGCAAATCACTTTTCAATCTGTCTTATGGTAGAAGCACTTTTCAGATGAATCATTACCAAAATACAGCTTCTTGTGTATCAGAGTAACTCAGTTGTTTAATTCACTAATGTATCCACTTGATGTCACTGTCACTGCCCAGTAGAATTGTTAATGTCAAGGGTTTTCTGGTCACAAAGACTTTGCACCAATAAGTGGCTGAGCTGCACAGACAGGTCTCTTTTGGACCCTTCCAGGTAGCTTTATCCCTGTGACGGTCCATTTTGTTGATATGGACACTTCTACTTCCTGATCCTCTTCATTCATGTTTTGCATCTCCCTGAAATACAAATACTCATTTTTGAAGATTGTATTTTCCTGCATAGAAATGTTCAATCATTTTATTTTTCTTATAAGTACAGAAAAGCCTTGTAGCATTACTTTAATGGTTTGTTATTACTCATTTCTTAAGGATAATGACAATTTTTCAGAGATCAGTGAATGGCATTTATTTATTTATTTATTTAATTATTTATTAATGGCTTGAAGCTGAGTCAGGGCAGGTTTAGGTTGGATATCAGGAAAAGGTTCTCCACCCAGAGGGCGGCTGGGCACTGGAATGGGCTCCCCAAGGAAGCAGTTACAGAACCAAGCCTGACAGAGTTCAAGAAGCGTTTGGACAATGCTCTCAGGCACATGGTGTGACTCTTGGGGTATCCTGTACAGAGCCAGGGGTTGGACTCAATGATCCTGATGGATCCCTTCCAACTTGGTGTGTTCTGTGATTCTATGTTGCATTTTCTCTTAGTACTTTTATCATCGTTAGACTTCTAAATTTTACGATGAATGAACTGGTTTTTGTAGTGTTCTCTCTTCCTCATTCCAGCATGCTTTTTTGTTTTCCCACCATCTCCCATAATTTTGTTTATGCTCATGGAAGCAAAAAGGTGATGTACATCTATTCCCTATATATTCCTTTTCATAGTGAAAATAGATGTTTCCAAAAAACAGGTAAAACCTAATTTTTGGTTATTTTTGCATCCCTTTCTCCTAGACTTATCAGACTGACAGACCATCATGTGAGGGGGAGTAGAGCACTTAACTACTTTAAGCTGGGATTTAGGCAATCATCCACAGCAAAACATAGCTATTGCATGTGAACTGTTCCTTGCCAAAGCCCATTGGCCAGGATCTAGTTCTCTGGGGACAGCTGTATCCTGGTTTAACAGGCCTTGATCCTTTCACTGTTGTCTTCTTGCTGCCCAGGTCATAAACACTTTCTGTCAGTCTACAGCTCTGTCTTCAGTGCCAGAATAAAGATCTGACCTGACAAAGCGTTTCAATATGTCCTTTGCTCCTTGTTCTGGGTGTCAGCATCTTAGCTGTCCTCCTGCCCCCTCTCTAATGCCACTCTGTTGGAGCCCTTGGAAGGGCTGGAAAGCTGAAGAACTGGCATGTGGTTCTGTATATTGGTACTTAGGACTTCATTATTTTTGTGCACATAGGTATTATTGTGGGGGCTGGAAAAGAAGATTGTAAGCATTTCATGGAAACATGCACTCAGAGCCAAATCCTCATTAAAAACTGCCTTAGCATCCAGGCCAGGAGAGAATTGCAGGCACAAAGATTATTTGTGTATACTGCACTTTCAGAGGGTTACTGAGATTCATGTTCCTTTCTACAAGATCTCAGACAGTCAAGCTTTGCTCTAAGAGGAATAGCCAAGATTTTCCCCTGTGGAGCTACAACAGCTTTACACTGCCCCAGAACACCAAAGCGACCTTAAAACTGGTGAAGCAGGATATAAGAGGATTATATTATTTCGAGAGACAACTTAGAGATGGCATTCTCAAAATCAACACCTCACTTTGCTGCCAAAATAGGATGCATGGCAATGGTGCTGCTTGTCCCAGTTCATGCTCAGCTCTTGCACTGCTGCCCTCTGGGCTGTTGGTAGCCGGTGTTATTTAGAGCCATCCTTATGCTTGGACTGCAGAGCACTTGCTTGGCATGCAGCCACTCCAGGCTCTGAAGATAGCAGAGGCCAATGCTTCTGCCCTGAGCTGTGCACTCAGGCCGTAGCAGATGATCAAGATCAAAGGTTTTGTCTTTTTTTTCTTTTCAAAGCTTTGGGGTTAAATTCTTCCCTGTGCGAGGACTCCCTTCAATATATCCTTAAGAGCTGTTTTAAAGGCGTTTCGCTCCCTCCCGTGGATAACAGTAATTACCAAGTTGTGCTGAACTGTAATTTTGGAATAGACCATTAGTGGATGGCTGTAACTATACACCACCATTCCCAAAATTTACCCTTCATTACGCAATGTGAATAAGAGAAGGACCCACATGAAGGAAACTGAAGTCTGGCATGCTTAGGTGAGTGTGATTTCCTTTTTTCCTTCAAAATCTTAATTCTTTATGAGCTATTTGTGGCTTTATTAGCATCCCTTTGCACTATGTGAGCAGCACGAGGAAGCTGGAACTGTGGAGAGAGTCTGGTTCATTGCCATAAACAGGGCAGCAGATGTAGCACTGTCCCCACAGCAATCTGCTTTGCTGCCATGTCAGCTAGTAGCAGCTGCAAATATGGCAATTCTCCATGTTTCACCCTATTCCTCACTGAGGTGTGAACTTGCACACCCAGATAATGTTGTTTAAATGTTAGTAACTATAGGGTTGGGATTTATTCCGTTAGTCCTCTGTCTACAGTCTTTTTATTGGACTGAGAGTGAAATAAGAGGTGAAATCTGAAAAGAGGAAAACTCGTTTGTGAACATTATAGAGAAGAATGGTAGAATGAATAACTTTTAAAATTTTTTTCATGTCAGTTGCAAAATTGCAGGAGAATGAAACTTCTTAATACAGAACAAGTTAAAAGCCAGCTGTACACCAAATTTTATAGAACACGTTTTACATCTAGCTCATCCATTACAGGTCTGCATGACCTGGCTCACTGTGCTTCCCAATCTAAAGGTTTTGGCTCAGAAGTCTGACAAATCTTCCTGCATTCTTCCTGGGAAGTGAATTCTTCAAGGCTTTACCTGCTCTGTAAGGCCTGGCCCAAATATTAAGGAATAATAGACAGGTTTTGAAAGATATGCTTATGGAGGTGCATCATACAATGTTTTCCAAATGCTGTCAATTATTTTAAGGATTTGTTAGGTTTTTCTTCCCTGTATTGATAGGATTTCAGAATACCCTGCTAATAACGCCTTTTCTGACCCCAAGGTCTGACACCAGCAGTATAACTCTCAGCCTGATGTTAGAGACAAAATAACGAGTTTAATATGTCACAAGAAAAATGGGTTTTATACAGACTTGGATAGAAAAGATTAAGCTGGATGTTAACATACTTCAACAACACATTGTCTCTACTAACCCCAGCAGAGTGAATGGCTGCTATTAAAAGCTGGCCATAGAGATGGGGTATGTCCTTTTATGCCTGCTGGGAATGTTTCTCTGCTGAAAGGGTTGTCAAGCACTGGAACAGGCTGCCCAGGGAAGTGGTTGAGTCACCAGCCCTGGAGGTATTTAAAAGATGTCTAGATGTGGCACTCTGGGACACGGTTTAGCGCTGGGCTTGGCAGTGCTGGGTTAATGGTTGGGCACAATGCTCTTACAGGTCTTTTCCAGCCTAAATGCTTCTGCCATTCTGTTCAACTGACTCTATCCACAAGTAACAGCAGCTAGTCTCATCTCTAGCTAGTCTAGCCCCTGTATGTTTATCTCAGGCTTCCTCAGTGCTGTGTAACCACCAAATACTTCACGTGGTCTCCAACACTCCCCAGTCTGATCACCCTCCTGGTGTTTACACTTAGAAAGGACACTTGTAAAATCAGCTTTGAAAACCTGAAGGGAGAGTAGCTAGAATAATTTTGGTTTGTTTTTCCCCCTCATGTTTTTCTGTGAGAAATGAGCTGCAAGGGGCAGCTGGGAGCATGCATAAACATAGTGTTGAAGAAGCAATCACAAATCTTTTTTTCTAAATTGTAAAAAAGTTGCACCCAAACTGTTGATCACTCTTTCACCACTCCAGCTCTAATTCTGGGTCCTAAACTGGTCAGCAGGTTTATGAAAGCAGCAGCTGAGGCGCTTGCTTTCAGCTAAGAGAAGCCTCAGGAGCTGCAGATCTCTCCAGCTTACAGCAGCTTCCATGTAGATTTTATTTGTTCCCCGAAGAACAAATAAAACTGAATCCATTTCTTGTTCTGCGAGACAACAAAGGTCTGTGTGCTCCAGCATTAGGCATACCATGAGGAGAAAAGGAATTTCTGCTCCCAAGAAGCAAATTCTTATGAGTATCTGAGCCAGGCCAGAGAGAGGTCACTTGGATGTTCAGGTTTTCTGAACTCTCACGTGTCCTACAGCCCCTGGCACCAGAGAGTGCAGCAATGTAATGCAGCATAAAGGGACTGTGACCCTTTAAGAGCCAGCGAGGCAAAGCGAGAGTGTGAGGGGAGCAAGCTTACACCCTACCTCCGACTGGGTGCTGGCGATTGAACTCTCGGTAGGAAGGATATTCCTCCATAGGGAGTCCCCTAGGAAGTAATTTGTTACTGGAAGCAAGACCAGGAAGCATTTCTTGGAGTACATCTGCCACGTGGGCAGTGCCCTCCTGGGTGACCGCACGGCCCCTCAGTGGCTCTGGGAAGGGTCAGACAAGCTGTCCTCACCACCCAGGCCTGGCCAGTCCTATAAACTCTCTCTCACACAGCGCTGCCCTCCTGCAGGAGCGCTTTTCCAGCGTGCCTTCCCAGGACAGCTCTTCCCATTAGGCAGAGCCAAGCAGCTGCATCTTCAGCAAGCTGCTTCCTGGCCACCTGCTGCCCGTTTTGGTGGTCCAGCTGGTGAGCATTCCTAGGCTTTCACCCAATCTGCCCCTCCTTACCCCCGAGGTGATGATATGTTCTCAGACAGGGCCTCAGACCCATGGCTAATGAAGCAAATTTTTCTTGGAACTGTTTCCTGAATATTGGCAGCCTTGTTCCTTTGCATCTTAAAAACAAACCCAGATTTTTAGTATCGCTGGGCACAGTTTGCAAACTCAGGGCAACTCTTGCACGTCAAATATGGTCGTGCTACTACTGTAGGACACAATGATTTTTTCTTAAATCCCTACAATATACTGGAGTACCCTAGCTTGTTTTAAAACCCCTTCTTTTTGTCTCCATGCCCTTAACAGAGTATCTAAACAGTGGCTAAGCCCTTTCCAAGCTAATTCCTTTCCCAGTTTTCAGAGAGCAGACGTGTAGACCTCCCACCCTGCAGCCATTATCCCCGTATCAACCAGCGTAACCCCATGGCAGAGCCACTGCTCCTCGTAAGGGAGCTCACCCCTGAGGTTGCTCACTGCCCATACTTTAAATGTAAGCTCTGGCCATCTCTATTTTCTACATACAGCCTGAGTCCCAGCTAACTGCTCTGGCTGACCAGTGGCTGCAAATCAGGGCTAAAATGATTTCAGGTGCTTCAACACTGATTGGGAGGTAAATGCGTATAAGCTTCAATTTGCTTTTCTTTATCCTGATCAGGTGCTGTTTAATGAGGAAGGAAAGCCCTCCTGATGAAGCTGAGCCACCCAGGGTGGAACCACTCTGCTGCCAGCAGGTAAAGTTTCTCCTGAAAATATTCTTCCAGTCTCCTCAGAGTGAGCCATTACACCGAGGACAACCCCTTGTGCCCAGGTTGGTTAATTGAGTTGTGATAAGCTTTTTTTTTGACCAGGTTGTGAAGGTAAGCAGAATGGCTGGAGATTTTTTTTTTTTTTCTTTATCTTGTAGTCAGATTTGAGGAAGCCTATCTAAAAAACTTGGTAATTTTCTTTTCTCCTCTCTGTTGAGGGAGAAATGTGTGTCCCCTTTGTGATATGTTGTGAGGGGGTGGGTATTTTGCTGTGGTTTTAATATGCAAAATCCAAGGTTGGAAAACACTATGCTTGACTCCAGAAATTTTGGCTCATGCATTTTTCAGAAAATATGCTTTTGTGCTGGATCCTCTGATGAAGTACAGATACTGTAAATGTTTTTTTCTTGGTTGCCAAACATGTTTGTGTCCCTAAGTGTCAGAACCAGGGATTAAATCCTGGAAAACATTGTGAATCATTAAAAAAAAGAAATATTGATTTTGCCCAAGATACCCAAAATCAAGGATTTATTTAATTTTTACCTTCCAGTTTTGTGGTTAATTTTGAGCTTTCTGGCTGACTTTGTATCTTAGTTGTGCTGATCTGCTCTGGGTTGTTGGAGGTTTTTTCTATTATATTTTTAGTTGCTGCTTGGGCATGTTCAACCTCTAGCATAAATCACTTACTGTGTTTTGAAAGTTGGATAATGTGTTTAATGCACCCAACATTGAAAATACACATCTGTTTTGGTGTTAGGTGCATCATGGCAGTAAATAGCATCATTTATCTTAATATTTTTCACTTCATATATAAATGAGTAATGAGTTTACATCCATAGAGGCATTTGTAAGCAGCATGCTTTCGTGGTTGCTTTTTTTGTTTTCTTCTATGTTTTTACAGCACATTGCTGGTTTATAGAGAATTTTTTAGTTATTTATTTTTGGGTGTTTTTTTAAATTTCTGGGGGTTCATTAGCTTATCTCTGCCTTGGCCCTGATACGATGTCTCCACTCTGCCTCCAATCAGGCTGCATTTTATACTTTGTGCCTAGCATGGATGTTTCTGTGGTTTGTGGCAGTGCATTCTTAGCGTTCATCACCAGCTGAACTTACTCTGTCCCTGGCCTCTCTGAGCCCAGAGCTGCCATATATGTGTCTGCTGAGGGGGGAGGATGGGGGCAGCTATCCTGCCTTCTTTGCTGATGCCAATTCAGCATGGGAAGGGAATGCAACAATCTAGTTACTGGGTTAAGTACCAAAGCTGCAATTTTTATTGAAATACAATAATTCAGACATCAGTGGCGCCTGGCAGATAATAGACCCTGTGGTAGTGAGTGTTCATAAAGCTTGGGGCCACCACATGCCCTGGGCTGCAAAGCAACGTGACCCTTGAGAACCTTGCCCCTTGCTGCCCTTCTGTCTCCTAAACCACAATATTCTTGTCAAGCTGTTTAACAAGAATCACGTTTTCTCACGGTAAATTGTACCCATGCACTATTTTACACTCTTCCTCCTTCTCCCTTTGTAGGGATACAGGGCTAGAAGAAAGCTCTTGGCTTCTGAAACAGTGTCTGTACTACCATAGGTATCTATTTCATATTGTTCTGTTTAAAAATATAATAAAACCACATGATAAGGTGGAAAGAAAATTGGGTTGCTTGCCCTCTTACTGGAAGACAGCTCAGGATTCCTAGATCTCTGAGCCTCAGAAACTTAGCTCCAGTTTGCAGACTGAAGTTATTTGGCCCATCACCCATTTCTTAATATATGATCACTGTCCTCCAGCTTAAGCAACTCTTTTGTCTCCCTGGTGTCTGCTAACAATGACGCGTTAGGAAACACCATTTATTTCCGCCCTTGCTCTCTTTCTGCTAAACATACCAAGACGTCTAATTCCCACAAAGCGTCCCTGCTGTATAAAACTGAGTAAGAGGTTTGTGGAGTCATGCAGCACCTGGCCTAACACCACCACATCCTCCTAATTTCACATCTGGCTCCTGCAGTACTGAGGAAGGTGTTCCTTCAGCTCGTAATTTACTGCTAGCTGATAAATTCCCTGATAATGAGAATCTTCATCCTACTTTCAAAGATGATTGTGAATGCCTCTCCCTGCAGACGTAGTCCTCTCAGATCACAAACCAGATGTGATGCTAAAGGCACCATTTGATGTTGGTACCAACCCAACCATTACTATTTGCTTCCTAATTTTGGCTTTTACACACTGTCAGATTTACATCTGTAATCGTCACCAAATTAAGAAAATTAAATTAACAGCACCAGACTGCGTGGGAAGGGCAAATAAGAATAGGATATGTTCTATGTCTCTTTTCAGTTGGCTTCTACCTTCTTGTAATTAATCACTCAGATTGTGGTGACACTCCTGGAAACCGTCCCATATTTTATATAGTTTTCATATATATTTACGTAAGTGCATGTATTTTTCTTATTTTATAAATATAAAATAAATGTGTATATATGTAGAGAGGTAGTTAGAAATTATCTCTCTGACATCAGTACCTTACTGCCTGTAGTTCATGGTTCATAATAGATGAATGAGAATTACGTAATTTTCTGTTGCAGATACTGAACAGAACTAGACAACCTCAGTTCTATCCCTGTTTTCTCTGTACATTTTCGGGAGATGCCATGTGAGAGTAACATCATCCCAGGGAATCCACAAGTGCTACTGTTGGGCCAACAGACAACACACAGAGCGGATTTGTCATTACAGCTATACATTTTCATTTTTTAATGGCTCAGCATCAACATTTCAGGAAGGTCATACCAATGAACGAGCACAGAGCTCCAGGGTGTCCTGAAAATGGATAAATGTCAAGCTTATCTTTCTTGTTAAACTTTAAGGGCTGCTGCACTTCCATGGGTTGGTGTTTCCAGTCACACAAGTACTTGCATCTCACACCAGCTGAATTTAGGGAGTGCAAACCAGCCATGGATGCGGAAGCTCCCAGATAAATCAGTTTGGATGACCTTGGTGCCCCACAATACATGAATACGTTCAATGAAACAGCAGCTCACTGGTACCAGCTTCTCACTTCCAGCTGCAGGGGGCCCAGAGGGTGGAGGGAGAAGAGGAAAGTGTCTGTCTGGGGCTGGCAGTGGGTGATGGCCCAAGGTCAAGTGTGATCCTCAGCAGTGGGTCGGTGGATGTCATGACAGTCTCATTGTGCAGCTGCTCTCCCTCTTTCTGAGCTATCCTAAGCGAAGAGGGGGAAAACGCTTGCGTACATTTTATTTAATGGCATCTCTTGGTAGTGTCAGTGACCGTGAGATCTGCTCTTGCAGCCAGCAGCGTGTAGGCAAACTGATGGCACTCTGCCTGGAGCCATGGAGAAGTCCATGGGGCTTGGTGTGGACAAAGCAGTCTGGCCATGTGGTATCAATTTCAGAACCAGAGCCTGGAAAGAGACTGTTTTACATCTTTAATGCCATTTCAAACCTGCAAGTAAAGCAGAGTGAATGAATTAATGAGCTAAAGGTACCTGAAGATTCAGAAGTTGCTATGTGTCTCTCTAGCCCTGGTGCGATCAAAAAACATTTCTGCACCCTTGCATCAAACTAGGCAGGCCAAAAGCATGTGATATTTTTAGTGGGTCTGCAGCACACTCTGCAACAGCACTTCTTCAAGAAATGTGGTGTTGTGCATCCTGCCACTGTACATATGCACACTAATATAGATTTGCCTGGATCCATTAGTCACTATCTAATGGATAGTGACTTCTTTCTCTATTGTATAAAAATGTCTCTTGACTAAATTCCTTGAGCTATGAAGGAGTTTAAATTTTTTTTTTCACCTATATCCTGATGGACAGCAAAATCCAGGGTGTGACAAATGGCACCTGACATCCAGGAAGGAATATATCCTTAAGAATAAATCCATATCTCCAAACTCTCTCTAATTTTCTAAGACAGCTTTTCATTCTAGATCCATATCTACTGCAGTTTCACAAAGACCAGATCTTATTTCTCAGTTCCTGTGAATTACAAGCATTACAAAAGTTCAGTTACAAAACTAAGTTTCTGTTTACTTCAAAAACCTGGCTGAAGTTCCTAGCCATTCCTCTGCATTTTGTATTTAGTTTCAGAACACAAAATGTAACCTGGAAATATATCTATAATTTGGGTCAGAGAGCAAAAGGCAAATAAATTACTCATCTAGAGGTATGTTTTGTATGTAGCCCAAGAGATCCATGTTTTTTTGTTCAAGTAAGATGTACTTTTTTAGGGTGAAGAAGGTATACAGGAAAGGCTGGATTAAGGCGTTAGAGTATTTGAGTATAAACTTGCTGTGTTATTAGTAGATTTGTTGGAATATTGAGCCTTTAGCAGTTGTTACTGAAGTGCTGGAGAGGGAGAGAAACTGATATTATTTCCTTTAAATGTTTGACAGAGTTTGAGGAATTCCTGAGTTTGAGGAATTCCTGAGTTTGACCACAAGTTTTGCACAGGGGCAGATAGATGTGGTTATAAACACTCATCCACGCTCCATGCTTCTGAAACCTCTCATTACGATATTCTATCAAACAGCTGTGATATATGGACATTAATTTCTTTGCTGCAGCTGTAAATCATTCTTTTTATAACACTGAGAACGCTTGATTCCCTGCTGCCTTCTTATGGAGGTCCTAAGTTTTCTCATCGAAGAGGATTTTATGTTTCCTCATCTCTCTTTATAATCTGGATGATATCGACAGTGTAGTTTTGCAGTTCATCATTATTTCATTACAGCATTTTGGAGCTACTCAAAGTATTGAAATAAAAAGGAACTGGTAAGAAGGAAAACTGATCCACCTATAACAGAAGGTGGAAGACACCACGTAGAAAAAGTGCCACAAGTCTTTCATAGAACACATTCAAACAATATTCTATTTCTTTCTCTGGATTGTTCTGTGTTTTTTTCAGACGCAGATTTCATTATCTTTGATTAGCAACAAGTTTCTGACTGCGGTTTAAGGGAAGAAACTTAGAGGGCAGGGAGTGCGGGTGTTGCACAAGCCATACATGCTCTGCCTTGAAAAACCTGTCAGCGGTTTGCAAGCATGAATACAACAGAAAGGGTGCCTGAGAGGTGGGTCAGAAGTTAACAGGATTTTGCCCTACTATGGAAACTTAAGCCTCAGATCGGAAAGTGTTTATGTGATATCACAGTTTGAGTGACAACTGTCAATAGGTGCTGGATGGAGGTGAGGTCAGTATAGATTTTTTTCAAAGGCCGTCTGCTGGTATTGCCTGTCATGAGATAGCTGTCATTTCCAAATCACTCCATACATTCCATAGATGTAAGGCATCAGCATGCTGGCAGAAACACTGAGGCAGCAACTGTTACGAATTTATTTTGTAGCGACAGTGGTATTCTTCCAACTGTAGTGAATGTAAATTTTCTACACTTATAAAATATTTGGGAGGACCCATAGATTTAGTAAAAGCATTAATTAAGGTATTTTTCTTAAATTTGTGTGTGTTTGGTAAATTTATGGTGTGCAAATCGGTTCTAAGACTTTTAATTAAGTACCCCAATGTATTTTATGTTTCTTTTAATGGACAGAAAATGACTTTTGCTCAAACGGACTTCATTGTACAGTGTTACGCATTTTTCATCTGATGTGGGGAAAAATCAATTATTTTAAGAGTTCTGTTCTTCTGGCAGTTCATTTAAGTGAATTCTTACTGTGTTAAATGATCATCAGTATTTTCTTTTTACATAGCAACTCTTGTAAAAGTATTGTAATGCACACAAAGAAGTGTAATTTGCCATCACATAAAGAACATTAGTCTTGTGCCTTTTATGGACTCATGAAGCTCTCCGTTTCAGCCACAGTGCTTTAATTTCTATTTGGGTAAAGTTTGTGGGGAAATGAAAATGAAAGATTAAGTAATAGAAAATTGCTCACAGATTTGAATATATCTTTTATTTATTGCAGCTAAGGGGCTGTAATTCTGATCAACCCATTTGTCTCACTGTAATTCCAACAAGTCCAGTGGAATAAATGATTAATTGCCTCCATCTGACCTCAAAATCAGGTCTGCAATAGTTACTATGTGCTTTAGGTTGTGCAGAAATATTTGTGTTGAAAGTAACACCTAGGTAAATGTAATAAAACTCCAAAGAAAAGTTAGATTTAACTTTGTTGCTACTGAATTATGGTTTTGACAAACACGAGTAAAAGATTCATTTGACATTTTGTCTAAGATTCTGAATTTTATCTTCCAAAACCACAGAAAGAAGTACAAGCTTCCACCTTATCTCACTCTGGATTTTTTTAGGTCAGGGGCTGTTGCAGATGGTTGCTTTCATCAAATCATACATTTCTTGATATTCACCCTGGGGTAAGGGTCTGCAACTCTGAAAAAAAAGGTTCTAGAATAATCTCATGCTTTTCAACTGCTTTCATGACTACAAAATGAGAAAAGTAATTGCTAACAATGACAAGTTGAGCAGGCTGCCATAAGTCTTACACATATGGGTGTGCAAAATATTCTTCTAACATGGAAAAGAAGGGAAACGCATCTCAAGTATAAGCACACCGAGTTTTCCATCCTGCTAACTATCTTTGGTTTGTTATTAAACTTTGTATTTGGAGTAATTATAATATTACAAGGCATTTTAGTAGAAGTGAGCCTTTTAAAAAATATTTAAAGCAATTTTCCAAACATGAAAACAGGTTGGAGACATGAATTTTTAATGCATTTCCAGGATAAGGTTTTCAGAACTTTGAGTCACACTTCCTAATCCTAATTTTCTATGAACAGTCACAAACAAAATCCCGTGTACACAACAGCAGTCCCTTTAGAACAAAAGTACTGTTTCATATGTAGAAATCTGGGGGTTGGGTTTTTTGGTTTGTTTTGTGTGGCTTTTGCTTTTAAAAAGATGCAGAATTGTGACTTGAGTATGCTGCAGGTTCTTTCAGGTTTTATTTTACAATGTTTACGCTGGAGCAGCTCAGGAAGAGCCAGATGTCCAAGGGTTGCAGACTCAAGAGGTCTGATGATTCACGGAGAGGTGGGGTCAGATGTTCCTGTCCCAGTGATTCATCCCTCCTCTGTCCTGGCAACCGACTGTGTGGCATGGCCAGGGCTGAGGGCCTGGTACCATGGTTTAAATCATTATTGATTTCAGTTTACACGAATACCCCTGGCTGTGAACTGCTGCAGCTGAGGGCTCTGATTCACAGTCTCTGTCAGGCTTAGAAGTGGTGTCTGAGGAGCTTTCTGAGCACAACAGACTCCTTACCAAGTGCATCTAATGCCATACAAATTAGAAATCAGACCCTGGAAAATTTGCTACCCTTTTATGAATATTTATTGTGTTCTGCTCAGTATTTGTATGCTTGAGTGTAATACAGTAAAAAAATACCGTTGTAAAACTACTTAAAACAAAGATCTCAAAGAGCAGAAAACGTTCATATTATGGGGGGAAAAGCAGTGTGAAAAGGATATGTTCAAACTCTTGATCAAATCAAGAAATGACAATTACTTTTTTTTAAGTTCTTGTATATGCTAGAAATATTTTTTGGTGGAAGAACCTTTCTAACATCTTGGTAGGAAAAAAACCAAAATGGCAGAAGAAAGTATCTTTTCATGGAACACCAGAAACATTCTTCTGGTAGGTTCTTCCTATGGTCAAGAAGATTTTTCCTTCAGTGGAAAAAAATTCAGATAAACTTTGCAAAAGGAGATGTTCCAATGTCATGAGGAACATGAAAAGAAAAAAAAATGTGTGTTGAGGGAGGATTGTATGTACAGACCAGTCTTTTATTGAGACTAATAGTCCAGGGTCCATCAATCTGGTAGCGGTGACAATCTCACCTGTTTATAAACCCACATACAGATAAAATAAGTAGATGGCAGCAACCTGCTAAGCCACTGATTTATCTGTAGATTAGATAAATATGGACCCTTACATTTGTGCAAAGGCTGTGATAACTGAAGTTTCAAAGGAGGTTTTGTCTGATTTATTTCTCCAAGAAAACACCTCACAATTCCAGCTGCTCAGAATTCATGTGCCTTCCAAACCAAAGTGCAAACAAAACAAAGCTTGTTATGCCATGTCCACCTGACTCCCCACACACATTAAAAGGACCATACTTCAGTTCCCAGGCAGATAACTTTGCTTATTAGGCTTTTTAGACAGCTATTAAAGATGTTTCTATATTCTTTCACTACATAGGATGAATTTGCAACCTGGCAGACCACTCTTAGTCATGGCCTTGTGATGGCCAGTGGACATGAGCAGACCAGAAATTGGATTATACCTCAGACTTCCGTTTCCTTCTCTGCTCCTCCTTTGCTTTGGGGCAGAACCTTTCTCATCTCCCGTGAATTTCTCTGTTCCTGTCATGCTAGGTCCTTTGGTCAGCATGAGAGAAGTGCAAACTCAGGCTGTGCCCACTTCTTCCCTACCTGTGGCTTTCCTCTGCTTCCTCCTGTCCCTCTGAGACCACCTGGAAACAGTCCAAAGGAGAACAGTAAGATTGGCAAAATGATTTTAAAAAAATATGGCCTAAATGAGAGGAGTGGAAGAGTTGTGTGGTTTAGTGCAGCAAAGAAAACAGGAAATGGAGGTGCAATGGCAGGATGTGGTAGCAATCTTCAAAGCTTTGAAAGCCTGCAGCAGAGGGTTGAGTCTGTAAATTATATTGGCTTTTTTTCAGGTCTGCAACAGGCGAGAGGCAGTGGTTAAAGTGCAGGAAGACTTCAAAAAAGCTGTCTTGTGTTTAAGATAGGTGGGCAATGATGTTACCGAGATTTTTGGACATTCATCTATCAGCAACAGCTGATTCTGCTTTGAAACAAGGGAATGGTCAAAGTGATCTTTTGGGAAGTTCCTGACTTGTTCTAATCCAGGACATAGGGTCAGGAAGGGGGTTGAAACAGGGATATGGCAAGGCCATGCACAGAGTAAGATGTAATTAGGCTGCATGGAGATCAGTATTGTTGATAATTCAAGTATGCAATAAATCTGTACGAAATACTGGTTGGGCATCATGTATCTTTGCAATCACCTTTCTGTCCTTGTACTGATGTCACCCCTCAAACTGCCGTGTTCTGAACCTGCTACTGCAGTTGATTTGGAGGTACCCTTGACCCCCCTGGAATGGGGTAGTGACTTCCTGCTTTCTTAGTGGTATCTTGACCTGCTTCAGACTTGCATTTTATTTACGAGTTTATTTCAAAGTCCTGGTTTTGATGCACAAAGCTCTTTTTGGATTGGATCCTGTATATCTCTGAAATTACCTGTCTTTTGTATTTTGCTTCAAGAGTTCAAATTACCCAGAAATTTTTGAGTTAAGGTGCCTTAAGCCCTACACCATTAGATGCGGATGGTAGGTTACATTGGCTGTGTAATACCTTTCCTCAGTATACGTTGCCCTTCTGGATAAATTTTTTTTTCTCTAAAGCAAAATGGATGTACAGGAGAGCTGTGTTTTACTTTCTTTGATTAACCTGAAGACTGCCTTCATGTTAGATGAATTCAGGAAGCTGCTTTGGTTAGGTTTTTGCATTTTATTGTAAACACATTCTTAAACATTCCATGTGACTCATTAAGCAAATAGGAGTAAATGGACTAATCAAGTAAATAGGAGTAGTCATGTAGTAGGCAGCAGTACACTGGCTCATGGTGTTTGTGGAAATTTTGAAGTCTCTTTGCAGTGTCACCTGAAATCTTTGCCTGGACATTCAAACATAACCTTTTTTCATGGACAATTGGAGTAGAGCACTGCCAGCAGTAGGTGTTAGAATGTGCTAGGAAGCCAAGCAGCGTTACACGTGATGGTGGCGCACAGATTTTTTTCAGTTGCCTGAGTTGCTGAATTGAGCCAATTTACTGCTGGCTAAAAGCTGAAAGGCTCATCCACATGGCAGCAGATGATTCCTCTGTCCTGGGACTGGAGGACTCCCAGGAGGACCAATGTCAAGAACACCCACGTGGTGTGCGTAAGGCAGTGCTTCTCCAAGAGCTGGTTTATAATTTACCTATTCTAGCCCTAGGCTTGGAGGATGAAAAGTCCTCCACAGCAGTGGAGTTTCATTATGGAAATAGCACAAAATATTTGCTGATTAGTGGCATTCTTTGGGTGTGTTTATTTACTGGTGGCACACCTTTCCTCTCTTGAGGAATGACACTATTCTTGCTGCAGACATGCTGCTTCCCAGGTCTGCTCCAAAGTGTGCTAGTCATTCATTTCACTGGCTGTTGAAGGGAGTTTTATGTGTTGGTCTAAGGAGCTGGTGATGACAGGGATTTTTAAAAAATGCATACCAGAAAATATTAACTGCTAGCTCTAAAGTTGAAAAAGGTTTACTCCAGTGTCATTTATTTTTAAGGGGGAGAGGGAAACAAAACCTTCAGCTAAATTCATATGTCCTATAGCTGTTATTATTTTATAAACTATTTTAATCTCAGCACAGAACATTCCTTAGGTTTTTCCTTGGGCAGTTTCTCATTGACTTACCTTCTTAACAATGTGAGTTACTCTAAACAAGAACTGTGACATCTTTACAATTGCAGCTCTTCTGCATGTTTTGGGATATATTTGCTTGAATAAAAACAGGAATTAGAAAAAAATTAATATTTAAACAGATTAAGGATTTCAGAACTTGTTCTTCTGGAATATTCATATTGACAAGAGCTCTGCCATGCTAATACATATCGATTTTCTTTTTTTTTTTTTCCCTATTTTTTTAATCTTTGATCCTTTTGCTTGGGTGTTCTCTTGAATTACATTTTCTCCGAGCCACAAAAATTAACAAGCTTGCACAGGAGAAAATAGAACAAGTAAAGAGAGAAAAAAAAAAATCCTTTCCTGTCTCTGCAGCTGGCAAGGACCCCTAAACAGCAGGACCAAGCTGTTCTGCTCTGTGTGGGAGGAATAACTTGATAGCTAGTTCATATTCAGCAAGACAGTTTAAGCAATGCTCCCAAACTGCTTTGATGTAACAGCTCTTCACCACCAAAAACAAAAGGTGGCAATCTTATGCACTGACTTCTGTTCAGTGTTAACCAGCCAGGACACACAGGGAAGGAGCAGGGTAGGGTTGAGGAAGACTGGCAGAGACACTTGTGCTACCGTTGCTCCTGTCGCTTCCCATGTGCCTGGAAAGGGTCCAGAAACATGCACGAAACATCTGACCTCAAGATATCAATGAGCACTTCAAAGTGCCGATCTGTTCATTCATTCTGACTGTCATCGTGGCCAAGGCATTGGGAAGATGACAAACCTGATCAAGACCATGCTGTGTATGTTCTCTGAGATAAGGCAAATGAGAAAGCTGCATAATTGTGCTGACAACAGTGATAAACCTTGCTCCTCCCATGCTAATAATATTGTGACTGAATAATGGAATTCGTACCCAATTCACGCTTGCTTTAGATGCTTGGAATTAGATTGAAAATGCTATTTAACAGTTAAATGCAGCCAATTTCTGTTTTTTTCAAACTGGTAATTCAAGTAAGATGTGGCCAGTTAACACTGAGGGGGCAGGGAAGACTCTTCTCTCTGTGTTTGAGTTTTGTTGCCCAAGTTAGAAAATCCCAGGTAAATTTTACATAGTTTTATGACACTCTTAAATGGCAGGCATGATAATTCTGGCCAAGAAAATACAGGCACAGAAGAAGCTGAACATCTTGGTAATGGTTGAGGATGTGCACAAAACCAAACTGTTCTTGCCTTGGCTCTAAAACAGCAATTTCTCAAGAGTTCTGCAGAACTTCTGAAGAGCTCTCGAAGTGAAAACTTCAGTATTTGGGGGACCTAGGGTCATAACATCAACTGCATAGGTTCTGGTGGCTGCTCTTGGTATGATTCAGTGGTGTATGGACAGCATTTCTAAGCTTTTCCTGGCACACTGGATGAAAGGAGACAACTTCCTGTTCAAGCTTTTTTAAGTTTGCTGCTGCTAGGAAGAGAATTAAATGGGGAATATGAGTTTTGCTCAAGGCCAGAACCCTTGATAGAGTAAATCAGCTCCCTGTATTGCAATGACTAATACCATTGATTATCAGCAGCTGAGAAGTGGGCCCCAAAGAGTATAAAACAATAGTGGATTAGAATGAGCAATCTATTTTCATATATCCAGAATGATTATGTCTCTCTAGAGATGGAGCCAGGCAGAGTTACAGTCAATTAATTATCACTAGTTCCTTTTCATTGGAAAAATAAAATAGAAATTGTTACATCCATTCATCTTTGTGCTTTTTTGTATCAATACTGTTTGTAGCTTAAAAGTAACAGATACTCTGGAAATCAAAATGCTGTCCTCTTACATTAATAATGCACACTTCTGTGCTTATATCATTAAATTCTTCTTTTCATTTATTTGCCATCACGTGCTTGATCTTTATTTGTTTTCCTTAGAAATTCAGCCTTATTTACACTATTTTGTGCTTCTCATACCAAATTTTTTAAGTTACACCTGCAGATTTTTATCTGCTTTCCCTCAGCATGAAAGCCTTGGGATCAGCACTTTTCCGTTCTCCCATGAAAAGTGATGAGGTCTTGCAAGGGCTTAAGTCATACGATCTGTCTCATCGCTGCCTCAACCAGACACCGGGAGCAACAGCATCAAGCCAGAGCTGTTTTGGCAGCGCTTTCTCGAAGTCCCCATGCAGATGCTCTGCATGTTTCACAGTAGAATTAGTAACAGCAATCATTGTCGAAGGCCGAAAGTGTCCCTGTTCGGGACCGCTCCTGGCAGTGGGCGGTGACAAATCTGTTCCCTTCACTCGGCACCGTGAGATGTCCACGCGCTGCAAAGCCGCCGGTTCTGAGACGCTAAATCACATCCTGGGAACAAGCACGACTTGGCCGTGGTACCCAAGGCTCTCCTTGCCTGACATATTACACTGTCAGGCTTTACAAGGCACAGTAGATCTCCACGTTTGGACTCTGCTGAACACCCCACTCTCTCTCTTTAATTTGTCAGATGAAGTTCTCCGTATTCAGAGTACATGTAATCCTGATCTGTACATAGAGAATTTAGTAAGAGTTCACTTAAAATGTGTGGCTTGAATAGATAAGCAGTCTTTTCTGAAGTGTTCTGTGATGAATTTTAAACAGCAGCACTGATTTGTACTGTTTGAAATAAATTTGAAACGCTTTCTTCTACCTGGAACAAAAATTGGCTCAATACTAACTCCTAGTAGTGTCCTTAGAAGTACAGATTTTAGTATGAAGTTAGGTATCTTGCACATAACAATTCTACTTAAATTTTTTTAGCCTCTGCTAAGGCAAGGGATTTTATTTATTTTATAGCAACAATAGATATTTTGAAATTTCTTTCAGAGGATATAGCTAAACTGAATAGTTGACTTTTAGTGCACCACTATCTCATCAAACCTAACTGCAAATCCAAGTGTCTGTTAGTTGCTCTCCATACGTTCAACTCAAACCAGTATTCATTTATAAAAATGGGTTATGAAAGGGTTTACACTGTCAAAAGAACAGTGTTCAGAAAATATTTTTTTTTTTATTTTCCAGTGTGATGGTGATAGCTTTAGCATATGTTCTAAATAATTATGTATTTTAGATGACATCATTTTTATGACTGGGCATTAAAAGACAATGTGTGTCTGACTGTTGCTTATACCAGTTTTGCTTCTTTGATTTATGGAAAGTAGCATGAAATGGAGATGGGAACTCGACAATACCAGAAGTGTTAAATATTTCAATATTTTATTCATTAAATCATGGCCTTACTTGGATGCAGGTTGTTGATAACTGGAAGTGGCCAAAGCTAAAATTCCATAGAAGGCAGTGGCATAGAGGCAAAACAGTGCATAACCCAGTTTGTTTTGGCATAATCGAATGAAGACAGTAGAAGTGAATGCATATGCATGTCAGTTAGCTCTTGGTTCAGAAACTTTGATTTCCTGTATCTCTTTCTTTTTTTTTCTGCCATGTTGGAGATAACAAATGGCAAAATGCAAGTTTAATTCATTCCAAAGACAATACATGTGAGAAATGAAAAGGAACTTGAATACTGAAATCAAGATTTGGCCATTTGAAAGTAAAATAGTTCAATTTTACTAGCGAAATGATGATGCCTTGTTTGAATAACAATATCAGCTTTTCTTTGTAGTCAAGGATCTTCCCCTTCCCACCCAAATAGTAATAGTTTTTTAAAAGTCAGATTTGGAATTGGTTTTGGTACTGATTCCACAAATAAGAAGGAGGAATTGGACAAACCGGTTTCAGTTTTAACAAATAATTATGTGCTTATTGACATTGAGCTAAACACAGATCATCTGCTTTTCAGCCCAGATTCCAGCCCACATTCTTGGGGTTGACTCATGTGACCAGTAGGTTTGTTAGTTGTAATCCATGGAGATCCTTCAGCTTTTCTCTCTAGGTCCATTCACAAGGATTTTTTGTCTTGGACAAGATTAGAGGAGAGGTCTAATTTCCACGTATGTTTTACCTTTTATTACTTCTCCTTTTGTGGTTGTGGTGTTCTTCTTTAGTTAGGGCTATTAGTAAGAATTTTGCAATGAAATGCTAACATTAAACAAAACTGGAAGGCATTCAAACTGAGGAAAGTAATTTAAAAGAACAGAAAGAGTTTGAAAATGTCTGTAAATTTACATCTTTTATAGTCTTAACTGGAGAAGTCATTCTCAGCTTTGTTATACAGGGGAAAATAACGAGGTATAGACTGCATGACGGTAATTCTCTTTAATCAAAGTGCAAGCATCCTTAGCTGAGCAAAATGAGCTCTTCTCTGCAGCTAGAGGTCCTTATAGAGCCTTGCCAGCGAGGTCAGAAGGTTTAGACATCAAGTGATCTCTCTCTTGGGCTATATTCCCTTCTTTGGCTGGAGCAAAGGCCATCGTGATGATGTTTTTTGCATGTCTGCTAATAAAGGAGGTCTTCCTACAGCCCCAGAATCTATATTTGTCTGAGAAAATAATAATCTCAACTTCAATATTTGCAAAGTAAGCCTTTTTTCTTTTTTTCTTTTTTTTAATTTTACAAACCCTTGAAGACATAAACCATAAAATCCCTCTTCAGCAGAAAAACTCAAAAGCTTTTAAAACCAAGGTTTTTGGGCAACTCACTGGGCTTCTTTGCTTCCTGTAACTGGCAATACCATAACAATTTCACATAGGAATCTGCATGCCTTTTCTTACTTGGTTTCTGCATCTTTCAGCAGGGAGGCTTGTTTTCTCTCTTATGTTCAATTAATTTTTTAATTACAGGATAGAGGCAGAGATGCAATCCACGGTGTGATATTGTTTTCCCATTATGTGACTGAACTTTATGTCTCTATTGGGGTATCAAAGTGGAAAGTGAGTGAGATGAGAAGTAGTAAATGAAAGTAAAACCTAACTTTTTGTAATGGAAAGGTCACAGTTTGCAAAACGTAGACTTATGGTGCTTATGGAAGACTCCACCTCTAAGTGTTCAGGATGGTTAGTTGTAGCCTAAGCCCTTTTACTATTGTGGGTTCACATCAATGCTGAATTTTGGCTGCAGACCTTGATGAAGGCATCCAAAACTGTGATGTGTTTCTTGCCCATGTTTTTTCTGGTTTTTTTAAGGGAAGACTCATAACCTCTAATTCTAAAGAAACATGGTCACCATTAGTACTATGGACTAGGTACAGTAGGAGTGTTCAGCCACCACAAGACATCACTTTTTGGTTGATCTCACTATGGAACAGAGAAGAGGGGACCCGATAACCTTGTAATGTGTGAAGTTGAATTTCCCCCTTGGAGATGACTAATAAAGCTTGTAAAAATTAGATTGGATATTAGGAAAAAATTCTTTACTGAAAGGATTTTCAAGCACTGGAACAGGCTGCTCAGGGAAGTGGTTGTGTCACCACCCCTGGAGCTATTTAAAACACTATTTACCCCAGGTGGCACAAACTTCCTCTTGGCAATTAGCAGTTATTTGCCACCACCTCTGAAGTCTAACCAACCCTGGGACAGTGTCTCCCAACTATTGTTCTGAGCCTTTCTTTATGTTGTGACTGTCACTGCTTGATGAGGCGTTGTGGCTGCTTGTTCCTGCATGTTGTTTGACCACACAGGTGCTTGTGTCTTCTCGGTGGAAGGGCCACATCTTGAGAAACCATTGGTCTCAGTTTGCCCTATAAATTACTCCACAAGATTACTTTGTCCTGTCCAGCTTTCCGTACAGCTAATTATTCTAGGCTCTTACCATGTTCAGTCTCAGGATAAACCAGAAACATTTAGGAAGTGTCAGCAGTAGAATTTACAAGTACACTCACTGGTTCTAGTTAATTGGTGATCAGTTAACCTGAAGCAAAACAGTCTGTTACAGAAACACACTAAGCCAGTGCTTGCTATGAGTTCCCGAAGTGCTTTTTGTTGCTCTTTCCTCCTGACTGCTTTGATTTCAGTGGGGAACTAAGTTAGGGTTTTCAAATATGCTCAGCTCTAACTTAGCCTTGAAATTTCCAGCCTCTTTCTCCCAGTCAAATATTCCAGAAAAGGAAATTTTTCCTGAGAGCTATTGTCAGACCTGCTGAATGATAACATTTTATTACGGGAGACATCTTTTAAATTTAAGAAAACCTCTCCTTTCTAGGGAAGTGACTTAAAACAATAGCTCACTTTTTTTTGTTCATTAATAATCTCATATTTGAAATTATCATAAATTGCTTGAGCTTGAAATAGTGTTAAAATAAGACCCTTCTGTGCTGTTCTCATGGCTCTTACTGAAAAATACATGCCAGATGAGCAGTATATATTTCTACTTTTGTATGATTGGGTATTAAAAGATAATTGCAATTATTATATCAAGCAAGTATTATTTAAGATCCAAAAACTAAAATTATGTTTTGGAAACTCACTCAGGCTCTCCAGTTTTGATCCTCACCAGGTTTCTTCTCCTGTGCCTGTCCCATTTCAGTAACAAAAGCCAGGCTACACTGTCTTTTGCAGGGACTTTTTGGCAGTGGGTTTCAACAGCACTTGAACAGCAGACGACAGTATTGCATCCTATTTTCTATAAGATGAAAGCAAGGTGCAGAAAATCAAATTATTTGTCTCCAAGGTCATCTATCAAGGCAGGGGTAAAGATAAACTTTACGACTCCAGAGAAGTAGCAAAATGATACATTTCTTAAAAGTCACCATGTTGGCTTTTTCTGTGTGAGATTTAGTTGTGAAGGCATTCATAATAACAGTAGGTTGTGTCAAACATTTTTCTTTTTTTAATCGTAGAATGTAACCATTGCTTAAACCTCTCTCTCTTTGTTCTTTACAAAGAAATTGTTTAAACCACAAGTGTAGCGTATGTACTGGTGCAAAATCCCTGTAGTTTTAGATCATTTGCCATGGTATGGGGTGTACTCTGTGTTCTGCTGGCTGTATATCATTGAAAATCCCGAGGACTTCACAGCAGGAGTGAATGTTTTAGGTTTGCACGCATTTGTGAGAATGTTAATACTGCAGTGTGGGAATAGTGCTGAGTTCCCTGTTATCATGCAAGCAATTGCTAACTGTAGACCTCTGACTTTGTAATTTGTTCTTTATGGACTAGCCTGCAGCCAATAAGCAAAATCAATAGTCTTTGCTGAAAAGTAAGCAAGTGCCAGTGTGTTATGTGACAGGTGAAGATACATGTGCTTACCAGGGGTCAGGGGGCCACATCAAATTTCTCTCTGACTTCTTTTCAAAAAGCTAAATCCATTTAGGGAGCATTCGTCATTGGAAAATGTTGCAGTGGGGAATTAGACAGGCTCCTGCTCTTCTTTTCTCATTTAACGATGTTTGTTTTCAACAGTCTGTTCAATAATGTCACTGAGAAGAAATTATGTGAGAAGAATAAAGCGCTTATAGTCTATTTATTTATTCATTCATTTCTGTAGAATAACACTAGCTGTTGCATTCTCATGTTTATTAATGCTATTGTGGCAGTCCAAATATTTGTTTGTTCTCCTTTTCCTTTGGAAAAAAACGGTGGGACAGAGCAGTGTGGAACAGATTACTTCCTATTTAAGCCTAAGGGGAAGGTTACACACCTCCCAGCAACGTTATATATTACATATATATAAATATAGTTTCCTATACTTGAGTATGACATCTAAATATATGCCAGAATTTTAGTACTGCAGAGTTTGGGAAGTCTCTTGTTTTCCAAGTGGAATGACCAGGATTGAGGCCACTCAGAAGTCTGCTGGAAAATACAGCAGCAGCAGCTGAGATGGATTCTGCTGGCCTGTGATAAAACAGGCTGTTCACGGGAGATGATACTGGTGCAATTCCCTCTTTTGCATTAAATGCTGACAGTGTTGGGTGTTCTGAGTTCTAGGGAAGTTGTTCAAACCTACCCTCCTATCTCAACAGATCAGACTATAACGAAAGGCAGAAAGTGAGAGGGAGTTTTTCCTGAAATCCTGAAGTAGCTTAGGTTCTTAAGCTACCCAGGAAAAGGGCTCTGGTATTTAGAAGTTAAAGTTATATTGGTTTTTCACCATATAGGTGAAAAGCGCCTAACTCATATTCTTTTGAAAACTTTAGATTCAGTCTAATAGCAAAAATGATAGAAAGCTTAATGCCATTGTTTGCTTCTTATTGAATGTAGTTGCTCCATTTAATAGCCTGGCCTGCTGCCATGGTACTATCACATACACATGTGCACTCCCAGTCAGGAAAAACAAACAGCCACCACACCGGTTCAATCAGATTAAAGGTTCCCTGTATGAGAGCTGAATACCAAAAACCAGATTGGTGTGTTAGATTTCTCTAGTGTCCTGTTTGATTTCTTTAACATGCATAGTAAATGTCTCTTAATTTCTCTACCCAGCTTTCTCTATGGCTGTTTGTTGGCTGCACAGGTCATCACTGTAGTGCTTTTAGCTGAGCACTAAATCTGAAGATGCTGAACAATACTTGAAGCTTCCAGAAAGCTGTAGTTGAAGCCCTTCAACCTGGGTTCTGCCATGCTTCATGGCACCTTTTAAACTCAGTTTGAGGGCTCACAGGCTGCTTTTGATATCATGTTGTACCTAATGAATGTCCAGGTTCAATAAGACAAATTCTGAAGGTGACTCACAGGGTCTCTCAACCACCAAATGTAAGAATTGAAGAAAGCTCATTTTCAGCATATTTAAACAAGACTGATGCCTTCTTAGCCACAAAATAATTAATTAACACATTTTGGATAGAAAACCTATGGGCTTTCAAAGTTCTGTACCACTAAATTTGGTTACTGTAGGAACAGTTAGTATGTCATGGTATAGGTCTCTTCTTGACAAAAATTCCCAGGCAAATTCTTGAAGTTCTGGTACACAGCTGAGGAAAAGAAAGGGGCAGGGTGTGGATCTTGCAGCTGACTTTTTTGTCAGGGAATGGATCTGTCACCAGACTACAGACAAACCAAGAACCTGCCTCTCCATCTAAGATGTTGTAAAAATTAACTTTTAAGGGATTTTTTTATAGTTTGAGAACTGGAAAGATAAACAAATAGCTACTCCAACCTTCCTTTCCTCATTTTCCCTTCAAAGGGTAGCACAGTTGCCGTTCTGCAGTGACAAGATGAGATAAAACTCAAGTGACTTGAGAGATCCCCTGAGCTCCAAGCTGCAAAGGTTGAGGTTAAGCTTGAGGTTTGCCTGCTCAGCTCCTTTTTTTTTTTTTTTTTTTTATTGGGTCTTAAACCTTTCCCACACTAAATAAACACCCTTTTATAGGCTTTTTTCCTCACAAATAGCAAGTTTTGTAACTTTATGTGAAAAAGTCTAGTTGCTGATTCAAACTAAACGCTCCTTCATTGCTACCAGTCCCTCTGCTCCTGAGAACCACGGTTCACGCTGGTGCTTGCCTGGCCCTGCTCCCACACCAGGCCTACGTTGGATCTTCGGGTCTAATCTGTTTTGAACTCCCTGTCCTGTATCTGGCTTCGATCACTTGGAATATACCTATTGATCTTGTGTTGCATGAGGCACATCATCCAAGCGCTACGCACCTACCCCGTCGCTGTGCCTGCGCGGCCAAACGACTGTAATTTTAACATCGTCAGGTGCACACGCTCTCTGTAATTCAGTTAGCACAGGAGCTGGCAAGAATGCAGTGGGCACAGGTCCTTTGGGGGCCAGCAACTGCAGCCAGGTCCCCAGAGGGCTTGTGCAGTTCATGTCTGTGCTGCCACGCCCTCGCAGCCACCGCTACTGATTTGTTACCACGCCATCGCTTGGCTGCCGAGACAGACCATTCAGTCCAGCTTAACCAGGAGTCTCTTCCTTTTAACTCTCCCAGAAC
Organism: Eulacestoma nigropectus; assembly: GCA_013397775.1. NCBI lineage: Eukaryota > Metazoa > Chordata > Aves > Passeriformes > Eulacestoma > Eulacestoma nigropectus. The sequence continues at coordinate 796,417 of VZTE01002930.1, forward strand.
CCTATCATTTATTATCTTGTCTTTTTCTTGCTTTTGTACTTGCAAGTATCTCATCAAAAGAAATTACCAGCAAAATTTCTCTGGTGCTTGTCGCTTCCTATTTCATCACCAACACGCAACGTGTACCATTTACAATAACAACTCCTATCACTTGTGTGATGGCAGAGCTATGCATTTGGTGTGACACATGCAAAGAGAGAGCAGTGGAAGAGGCAAGCAGCTCGTGTTCTAATAGATAACAAAACTTTGGACATGCATCCTTCTTGGCAGTGGTCTCCAAAACTGTGATCTGTTGAGGTTTTAATTTTGGGGGCTATCCAGATCATGTCACTTAAATTTATTTTCTTTTCTGCCCAGCTCATCAGCTTCAAGATGTTCTTTTTTCAATATTTTCATTCTGGACATGTTAAAATCAAACAAAGTCTTTCTGAGAGGAATACTTTATCACAATTTTATTTTCCTTTCTTTCTCAGTATGTTGCTATGCCAAGTGTCATATTTTATTGAGGAGAGTGGGTTATATTTGCTCGCAAGATCAGCTACAGAAAATGCATCTTACTGTCAACAGGCCTTTCATTGGAAGGGAATCAAGTGAACCTGTCTAGAAATCAACAGTATCTATGTGAGCACAAATCATCTTCCATATGGTTACCTATTGCATTATTCTATATTAGCCTGTTTGCTTCCCTTTAAGCCACCTTAAAGTAAAATTGATTCTTTTATCTTTGTTAATGGGACTACAGTTACATCATATATTTATGTCACATTTTACTTTTTACCATTTCTCTCCTTTACAAAACACACTGTAAGAATTTCCTGCTTTATACATGTGTTCTTGTAGTGCATGGCATTGTGCTGCTGAGAAAGAAATACTGTTAATATCTATGTAAAGCCTAGAGAAGAGCAGAGGCAAATTCTAAAATAGTTTACAGAACTGATTCTTGCCTTAATCGTTCAGAAACAGTTTCATGGAGAATCAAGGATTTGGTATATTTCTGTGATCTTTGTTTGTCCACTATATAAAATGATTCCTGCTGACCTTAGTGGATTTCGGAAAAGGTTCCTGGAGTGGCAGAATGGAAACAAGAATGAGATCTATGATCAATAAAACTTTAAGAGAACATGTGTAATTGTTTCTTAACCATTTTCTTGAAGGTTTCTTTTCTGGCAATCATAAATGGGACAAATTTATTCTATTATTTTAGCTTTTTCAGTTTTTAATAGTGCGTAATAGTCTAATGATTCATTATTTGAAATTCCTCCTTAAGCAAGTTCTGCAGCTAATACCTTTATTCATATACAGAACAACATTTTTAATCACATTAATGTATTTTTACCAAAGTGAGTCTTTTGTCTGCAGTTTTTCACAGGTAGTTCATTACAAATGCTTAATATTCAAAATTTCTTTGTAATGGGAGATGTAAAGTACATGATGCTTAATACTGAATTGTTAACCATAAACATTCGTACTGATATAACCATTCTAACTGATTCTTAAGCCTATGATGACTAAGTTTAGTAATTTTTATACACATACACTGGTAAAACTTGCTTTCTTTTAATAGTGCTATTTTGCAGTGCTTTTTACCATAAAGTGAAATATTTTTGAAAAAGCAAGCCCTATGTGATTAGAGTGCAATTCAAATGAATCAACTTCAGAAAAAAAAGCTCATGCATCAGGTCCTCTTTCCATAAATAACTTCTCTTTAAAGAAAATATGAGATTAGGCTGTCAATTGGATCCAAATTACTCAAAAATGGATTAAAATTTATTGAGTAGATTTCCAGTGTGAAAAAGATTGGAACAACTAGTAGTTAAGAAGGTTCTGCTAACAAGAAGTGTTATGTCTGACCAGTTCTCTGGAGAAGTTTGGCTGCTCTCCACTGAGCAGTAATGTTCACTTCATTTTGTATCTCTAAACAGGCTGGAAAAAAAGGTATCAACGTTACCCAGCTGCGATGCAAATAAATATTCATAACAGTGGCACATGCATAGCTAATTGAACAGTTTTTGTTAATATTATACTAGATATTCATGGACATGTGCCTTTTTCTATAATGAAAATACTGCCTAAGGCTAGCTTTGTTTTTCTTGTCAAGAACAATTTATGTGCTTTCATTTAAATGAATATAAACTTCTATTCTCATGACAAAATAATTCACCATTAATTTGGGTAAAGAATTTCTTTATTCCCTTTGCGGTGCATTTTATTGGAAAAGAAAAACCTAAGTGTATCTCAGAAAATTTCTCTATGCATTCTGTCTAATTTCTGTAATAACTGGCATGAATATGTAGGGATTTCAGTGATTACTTGCTAAGTAAATATGGGATATGGGCATATATTTGATTTTAAATTAATCTGAAAAGAATTTTCTCGAAGTAAATTATTCCTTCACAAATGTTTTCATTGTTCTACACATAAAATTTAGGAACATAAACATTAAAAACACTGCTCTTCCCTTTTCTTTATTTCCTTTTCTTATTTTGGTTCTTCCTCTATTATTTATAGCTGAGGTTCTGACATACCTCTGAGGTATGTTTTGGAAGATGAGTAGAGCTAGAGCGAGGCAAAAGCAGATCTCACAAATGTGACTGAAAAACACAGCTGCTGAGAAAGGTCTGAGTACTTTTTCCTCCCCTTTACTGTGTAGCAAAGTATATATCCCTTCTTTCATAGGACTCTTATTTTCACATCTTATTAACTGTTTACGCAATCCTCTCATTTAACTTTCAGAGATGTTACTTAAAGGAAACAAATGGTGCTACGGACTGATTTAACTAATGAATCAATTCTGTTCAGATGGCAAATTAAGGCTCCCTAGTAAATAGAATGTAACTATTTCTATTAGGAGAGTGAACCTTAGGCTGCCCTGCTGTCTGTGCCACCCAGGTCATTGGCTACATTATGATTCTTTCACCACGTGCTTAAATTGCAAGTCTTGGCAATGAGCTTTTAATCAAGTGTGGATTCTCAATATGGAGTTCAAGCACCTAAAGGGGGGAAAAGAGAAATGTGGAAAAAGCAGGCGAAGACTGACTGTTACTGGAGATGATGGATCTAAGGCAATACAGTCAGGAAGTTCCTGGCTTACTTTAAAATTACTTTTCAGCTTTATGAATTAGTACTTAAAAAAGAATACCACATATTTGGCTTTCAGGAGTGATAAGCTCCACTGGCATAGCGCTTTTATAGGTAATTATAATGCAAGGCATTATATATTCTCATAATGCAGACCTGCAGTGACTCCTTGGCATGTTCCCTTTTTGGATTTGGGAGCCTCTTTCCAGCCAGGAGGTATTAGTCAATGTTTCCATTACAGACATCTCATTCTGAGTGAGGGACATTTCCTTTGTGATGTGTAGCCTTACCTCATGCTGGATTTCAGATGGTGTCTCAGAGTAAACAAGCTGCCTTCATTCTTCTGCTCCCGACATCACTTAGACCAGCCAGACATTAATTAACCTGGAAAGCTAGAGAGGAAGAGGTTTTCTCATTAGGAAGGGGCAATCTAATGTGATTGGTATGGCCCATGGCTTGTGCTGCCTTTAAGTTCAGAGAAGCTATTTTAGGTTAAACATATGCTGCATCCTGACAACCTGCACAGTCTGCAAACATCTGAGTGCACAGAACATAAGCATGATACTGAGTTTAGGAGAAGGAAAATCATGAGACCAAATGGGGTGTATTTTGGCGTGCCATATCTTCAGAAAAGATCTCTGGACAAAAAGGACTGACTTGTTTGTGGCCTGCTATTTTTCTTACAAAAACAGTACATTAAAAAAAAAACCAAACAAATCAAGCCACCCTGTATGGAAGATGGTATGAAAAACTCTCTCTGAACAGGACATTAAGCAAATCAGAAGGTTGTTACCAAGTTAATTTAAGAAAAGGACATTTAAATTTTACTTAGGACTTGTCTCTTATCAGCAAGTTTTCAAACCATATGACCACAGTTGTCTGAGAATTTTTTTTCTGTTTAAGAGCTATTGTAGATGGAAAGAGTGGATTTTAAATAATTCTTAAAGAAAATTATGCACCCCCAAAGGAGTAGTACATCTTGAAAAAAACAAAGTCTTAAAACATTATAAGGTTTGGGTTTCTTTCTCTTTTTTTTCTTTTTTGTATCTTTTTAGGTGAATGAGTGTAGCCGAACTTCCCAACTAGCCTCAAAAATTAGAAGATTCTCTGAATGCTGCTATTTGCAAAAGGAGCAATGAGCTACAATGAATTGCGATTCATGTTTCCATTCCTTTCCTATTCTTGTTCATACACTGCTCTGATAACGTCTCTAATCCTGGGAATGACTTCTGGCTTTCTCCCTTTCCCCTTGCTCCCCCATCCACCCAAAGTTTCCTGTTATATCCAGGTTTTCTACCTTCATTTTTTTCATAGAAAAATACATTCTTTCCTGGTTTATGGGCTCATCCTCTTACTGATATATGGCATGTTTTATAGATCATATGCAAAATGAGAACCAGCATGGGATGGGTGGAATATGCCAGGAGTTGTCCATAGCAGAACAAAGCACCACTGGCACCTCTGGCCAGCTCCAGTCTGGGGCAGCACAGGCCAACAGCAGACAGGACCCTTCTTGTGGCCAGCGTTTCCTCCCCAAAGGTTCCCCTGCTCAACAGGAATCTGTCAACCGGTGCAGGTTTTTATGATGGTATAGAACAGTGCCACCTGGTGATTTTTCCATCACCAATGAGACTTTCAGAGCGTCCCTGGCCAACTTCAGCTCCCTCCCTGTTGATGCGAGTTTACATTTAGTGTGGAAGTATTTCCACTGCTGGCAGGAGGCTCTTGGAAATACTGGCTCATTTGCTTTCCATACATTGTAAGCATTATCCTTCCTCCTACTCTTACCCAGTCTTGCTTTTTTGCATTGTTTAGCTTCCAGTCTAGCGAGTGGTATCAGTCTACTGGGCTAATTGTATTTGATGGGTAGCTAACAAACAAACAGACAAAGGGGCTAATTCAGATTCTTCAAGGCCAGATCATGCCTTGAAGAACTCCAGGAAGAGAAAATGCTGTATAAATAGTGTTGGGTACTGCTAAGAAGAAATAACTCTGTAAAATCCTTAATTGAATCAGATTTCATGGCATTGCTCAGCTTGTGCATGTTAAGAAGTAAACCTGTGCATATTCCACAAGAATTACCACCTTTTCAGACCAAAAGGCAAATGTATACTTCTTCCAAATCAATCGCCATATATTTCAATTCAAGTTGCTGAAACTATCCAGATTGTCTAAAACAATAAAGGTTTTTTTCATATATAGTCCATAAAAACATGTTCATGTAGTTTAATATAAAACAAGGGGCTTATCATTAAATCCTTGCAAGATGTTGCTACATCTTATTTCTTGTCCAAACTGTTCCTGTAAAAGCTGTGTAAGTATTGCTTCAGAGAGATACTGTGTATTTGGCAGAGAAGCCTTTTACCATCAGCAAACAGAAATGTATTTTTGTGTAATGTATCAGGAAAATGTTTTGTGTACAGCAAATGCAGGAAAGTCTCATATAACTCATTGAACAGGATAAAAAGCTGAATCAATGTACACTGCTGCATCCTTTACTAAAAAAAAGTATTGTCATCAGTACTTAACCTTGCATACAGTTGAGAACTGAATTTGATTCTTCCTGTCTCACAGTCAAGCATATTGCAAGAAATAGATCTGCAAACAGATGTTGTTCCTTTCATTACAATGCACTTTGTAATGAACTAATGCACTACAATGGATGGCTTCAGTTTTATTTGTTGTGTGGTTCCATGCAGTAACAAAACCTGTAGAAACCCTGCCATCAGGCACGCAAAATTTGGAGTAGGAATCTTATAAAGATGTATTCTTGTGGTGATTTTAATATTCATAGGTTTCATTAATATTGGGGGAGGGTTAATTTGTTAACAGGAAAAGCAATATTGATGAGTGTAGAGACCATGTCTGGAAAGACATATCTATTTTCCTCTGATGCTGGCCTCAGGAGTAGCTTTAGATCACGCCTCAACTCTTCACAGACCTTTTTTTGATCCGATAAATGGGAACAAGGAGGCAAGTCTCCTTCAGCAATGGGCCCAGGGATTTACTGATGGGAATGTTCTTTTTGCTTCAGTTAATTTAGCAAAGTAAAAAAAGACTGGACAATATAATTCGTATTTTCCTCTCTTCTGCAAGGCTGCCAATAGTTGTGGAAAGTGACAAGCAGGAGTAGTTCTGTGACTACTGTTTTGTGAAACTCCTGATCCACCTATTTGGAGGGGTTTCATGGAGATTTGTTTGCTCATGGCCTTCACATGTCCTTAAGAAAAGAAAAAATTGTTTCTTTGCAACAGTGACCTGAATGAGAGGATCAAGTGCACTCTCAGCAGGTTTATAACACCAAGCTGGATGGGAGTGCTGTTCTGCTGAAGGGCAGGAAGGCTCTGCAGAGGAATCTGGATCAATGGACCAGGGCTGATTTTATGAGGTTCAATAAGGTCAAGTGCCGGGTCTTGGCCTTGGGTCACAACAACCCCATGCAAAGATACAGGCTGGGGGCAGAGTGGCTGGAAAACAGCCCAGTGGAAAAGGATCTGGGGGTGCTGGTCAACAGTGACTGAACTGAATGAGCCAGCGTGAGCCCAGGTGGCCAAGAAGGCCAATGGCATCCTGGCCTGTACCAGCAATGGTGTGGCCAGCAGGACCAGGACAGAGACTGTCCCTCTGTACTGGGCACTGGTGAGGCCACATCTCTAGTGCTGTGTCCGGTTCTGGGCCCCTCACTGCAAGAAAGGCATTGAGGGGCTGGAGCACATCCAGAGAAGGGCAACAGAGCCGGTGAAGGGTCTGGAGCATCAGTCATGTGAGGAGCAGCTGAGGGAGCTGGAGTTGTTTAGTCTGGAGAAATGGAGGCTCAGGGGGGATCTTGTCCTCTACAAGTATCTGAGAGGAGCATGTAGTGAGAAGGGTCAGTCTCTTCTCCCAGGTAACAAGTGGCAGGACAAGAGGGAATGGCCTCAAGTTGCATAAGAGAGGTTTCGATTGGATACTATAATTTCTTCACTGAATGGGTAGTTCAGCCATCGGACCAGGCTGCCCAGGGAAGTGGTGGGATCACCATCCCTGGAAATGTTCAAAAAATGGGTTCACATGGTGCCTGGGGATATGGTTTAATGGTGAACATGGAGTTGCTGGGTTAATGGTTGGACTCAATGATGTCAGAGGTCTTTTTCAACTGTAATAATTCTGTGATTTTAGGAAAAATGGTGAAAACTCAGTGTTTTGCTTGTTTATTTGATAACATTGCAAATGGAGTAACAGCTGAAGTGCAGTTCACCACCTCAGACTGCATTAAAAGTGCTATAACAACACACCATTTAATGATGTCTTTTATGGCCACAATAAGATATTTAAAATGAGAGACTTAAACTTTCACGTTTCTTAATTATAGAGATTTTCTAAACTAGTTGCAACCTGCATTTGGCCTTATGATGCCTCCCAGAATAACAATGATCTACCAGTTAATATGTAAGGGCTCACGACTGATTGTTGCTCCTCTTCTTCTGCATATTAAGCAGTGTTCATTAATTAATATTCAGCTTGCTTGCTTCTTGCACACAGGACATCATCTTTGCACTGGGTCCCCAGAAGACAAAAGAATAATTGTAGTTTAAATGAAAAGCTTTAGAGATCCCTTTGAGTGGGGTGTTAAGATTACAAACATGAAAAAGAGTTCAGGGGCTAAAGAAATTTAAGATTTTTTTTAATATATATATAGAGAGAGAGAAAGTAACGAAAATGTGGCTCTAACTGGTTTGGTTTGGAAAGTCAAGCTACCTATTATCTATGTGAATGTCCTACATATATTCTCTACACAGAATAGAAACTGCAACCAAGTGGTTGAAATTTACAATATCAGGTAAATCAGTCCATCTACATTCCCACTGTTTTTTCCAGAAAGCACTGTATTTTTAGAACTGGTTTTGAAATAGAGATCTTATTTTATTTTGTCACTTAGTTGATATGCGCTTGTATGTAAGACCTGATTTATCTGGTTTCCAGTTTGCACAGATGACATCTAAGTTTCAAAAAAAATCTGTTTCTCGTTGAGCTGAAGGATAAAATGCTGTACACAATCACTTTTGTGGCTTTCAACTAATCTCTTTGCCAAGACTATCAGATGGCAAAAGCGGTTCAGTTTGACAACTCTGCAGAAATTCTGAAAAACAAAAACGCAGCAGCTCATCCCAGCCCTCACCCCTCTGATAGTTGATATTGAGTGCAAGCGTGCCTTATTTTGGAAACGTTGATTCTACAGTAATTTTCTTTATTTAATTAATAATATGAATTTCCACAGAAATTACAGTATTAACCTACTCCAATACTGAAAGCAAAAGTTATAAATAGATCTGATTTGTGTGTGTGTGAGAGACTAACCCACAAAACACGCACTGCATTCAAACATCCTCAAACAACTAGAGAATTTACAACTGCATTTCTACACTGTGGTCTGACCCTATTTGCAGTCACTTATAAAAGCAAACAAAAATACATACATTATGAAATTTGCCCCACCAGAAGCTTAAAATTATCTCTACAGTCACAAAGGAGATCTGTTTTGCAGCTGCATGTTATTTTCCTTATTTTTAAAGTACCTCCCTCTCACAGGACCAGGAATCTTTTTTATTTTGTATTTGCTCGCCTTTTTTTTTTTCTTATTTTTTCCCTCACTTTTTTTAAACAATAAGTCTCCCTTTGGGACATGTCACTTGAAGCTTGTGTTTGTCATGCTCCTAGTGCAGGGAAAAAACACACACTAAATTCAATCTTTAAATTAAGCTGTAACCAAGCTTGTATATTCATTAGAGGAGAAAAATTCTCTTCTGAGAAGTTCAAATTGTTTATTGATTTTCATTTCTGTGTTCAAGTGAAGCTTGAGTAAGTCTGTCTCACTGCAGTCCCTCTGGGGCAACACTGCCAACAAGTGCATCACATTTCAACCCAAGTGAGCAGTTAGCAACAAAAATCTGAGAATTCCTTTAAAACTATATTAATAAATAGTTAGAGGGTGAGATTTCCAGTTCAATATAGCTGATTCTTTTGCAAAAGGAATAACAGACTTGAATTGCAGGCCATAAATTACAATCGTTTTGAAATTCCTTTAAACTTAAAAATCAGGTGAGTGGCAAGTCCAATTAATGCTGTGCTGTCTGGGGGAGTGGGAGGAGGAGGGAAATGAGAGGAGGGGGCAGCTCTGCTACATTTTTCTTACAATCATGTAATGTCATATTGACACAATTTTGTCCAGCTGTAATCACCTTGTGAATGTCTCAGCAAGGAGAAAAATACACATAAGAGTAGTTACCAACACTTGATCTCTCTTTTCAGTCTCTTCTTAAGAACACGTTTCAGCAAACAAACAGCTTAGGGAAGCATAGAAGTACTGCTCACACAAACCCAGAGCCTGTCTTGGAGGTGGGTGCACTGAGTGACTAAGCATTAGTTTTTATGGTACTAATACCTCCTACAAACCATTTAAATATCACACTATCTAGTAAAAAGTAGGCTGAGTTTCTCAGTGTTAATTTCAATTTTAAAAATAAATTGAAATTAATTTAATTAGATTAAAGATGTTTGATTTTCACCAGGATGCAATTTTTTTACCCTTTCTTTTCCAAGTTCCTATATGGGTAAAAAGAGCTTTTTTAAAAAACAAAACATGTTTATATGTTCTGGTCTTGTCACTGGTTAGGAGCAGTTTGTGTCAGCAATGTGCAGTAAGACCATGAAAGATAATTCCAGCTTCTCATCATAAAGATAAGCAGGGAAGTAGCATTTCACGACAAACAGAGAAACAATAATTCAGGTACAGAGAGGATCCCTTTACTTTCTTTGACTAGTCTTAGGGCAAAACTGAAAATATTCCTGTGAGAAGTTACCAGCTACGTTCTTCAATAATCCAGAAATTAGTAGAGGATGTAAAAAATAAGTTAAAATGGAGGGGAAATAAGCACAGTCTGTGTCTCTCTTACGCTGCCTTGTATTTTGTGCAGGAGAGAAGGGCAGTAATAGCTGAAGTTTCTTTTTGAGTAAGATTTGTAGGTATCAGTGAGCACTTATTTTTTCAGTCTTATGGGCAGCCACTCTTGACCACTGATATTGTAGCAAATGGGTTGGCCCAGGGGAAATTATGAGGTTGCGTTTCAAAATACGGATGGTGTGTTCAAACTGTCATAATTCCAGAGCATTCTGTGCGGGTTTTTTCCTCCTGAGATATCCGTGCTGCATATAGAGTGTGAGGGTCTGAAATATTCATTTCAAATGGCTGTTGATTAAAATATAATGGTGAGATCATGTATTTCTGAAAGGTCTATTTTGAACAAGATTTATTCAAGAAAAATTAAGCAGGATTATAAACCTTGCTCTGAAGACGAATTTTTTTGGTTTAAGAGGGGGACTCTGAAAATGCTTGAGTGATGACTTTTAATTACTAAATCATTTTAAACACCAAGTGATGGCTTTTAATTCCATTTAGTTTTTTCAGCCAAATTATCTAGGCACTTTTCAAACCTCTCAACTCCCCAATGCTATTGTGTAGGCCAGAAGAAAAAGGAAGTTGGGCTGTTAGTACTGACAAACTGCTACAGACTCCATTCCCATGGACACAAAGACTCAGTCTCTAAGCTGAAGAAGATTGGCTCCTTCCCATTATTCCACTCCTTCCTTCTGCCTCAGCAGACAGACTTTGACTGCCCACTGGCTTCAGGTTCCATCTAAGTCCAAGAGGGTTACTTCGTCTTCTGTCTTTTGTTTCTTACTCACCCTGTGTTTCATCATTCTTTTGCATGGATCTTGTCATGGATTAAGGTGAGGAAAACCCACGTGGACATCCCTGCTCTCATGTGTCTGGTGGTACAACAGCTGCTGATGGCTGTGCTGGAGCTTCTCTGCCTTCCATCCTTGGAGCTGTCCTGTTATATAAATATATCACAGAAACTAGATACGTGTGCACAGAAATGTTTCTTGGAACAGACTGTTGAAAATGTGTCTCCTACTTCAGTATTTGTCTGTTGGAATTTCTGTTGTAACGAAGAGCTGCACGTACAGGAGAGATCAGCTGGGCGAATAGTTTGATGGTTATGACTTCCAACCAGATCAACAAAGGGACCTCAGATGGGCCTTGAATGATCCAGAAAATACTCCAAACTGTGGGCAGTTATGAAATAGCAAAGCTACAGACAAAGGAGCTGAAGGGGAAAAAGGGATGTTCAATCCCTAGTCAGCTGTTCAGGAACTTTAAAATTTTTCTAGGTAAAATGTCAGCCATAATGTTTATAGACCACCATAAGCACTTCTGATAGTGTCAGCATCTCACTTTCCAGCTCGAAACAGACAACATTTTGCTGGAAAATTTCCAGAATACTGTTGTTTAGTGTCACAGTGACAGACTGATCAAATGAATCTGCAAATCCAAAAGTGAAGGGAAGCTAGAATTGAAATGAGACTTTGTGCATGTCCTCTATCTAGCAGGCAAAATAAAAAGTGTCACTGAGAGAATGATGATTGCTAAATCTCATTGGCTTAACTTCGTTGCTTATTATTTATTAGGCTCTATATTTCTTTGCTCCTTTACAATTCTCCTCTAATTTTCTCACTTATTCTAGGCTGTTCTGGTCTGTTGTTGGATCTTTTTGTTGATTTGCTGTAAATGTTGATGTCTAAATTTTACAGAATGTTCTACAAACAAAGTCTCCAACGACACTACTGCTTGTATGCGGCTTTCATAGGGGTTTTGGAAGTCTGTGCACAATTATGCAGTATAACAACATAATAGTTCATTGAGCCTGAGTTCTCCTAAAGATGCAGAAATCACCAAAGGATTTTAGAGAATTATGAGCTGCAAAGAATTATTTGGATGGTAATCTTCCTCCCCTCACCCCCACTTCCCTCCAAAAAAAAAAGAAATGTTCATGGCATTTTGGACTCTCTTTGTTAGCTGCATACCAGAATTAGTCTGCCAAGCTGGCATAGAGCTGAAAGAAAATTTAGAATTTCCAGAAATGGCAGGATGGTTTGAAAGGTGAAAGACCTGTTCAAAGGGGCTAATTCAATGTAGGAGGTAGTATAACCTTCCACTTCTTAGAGGGATTGCTTCAACCACACACAGAGAATGTCAAATTGCTTTTCTTTATATAAATGAAAACATGTAGAGAAGAAGACGCTTCTTTTTTCCCCTAGTCCTCCAGAGAAAAAACTCTATATCCATCCGCTTTGAGCAATGGTTTGGGTCCCTCCAGATCCACACTCTCAGGTGGAGCTTGGTGAAAGCACTGTCCTTCTCACAGGCCTCTGTCTCCTGTTCTTCCCTTAACAGCAGCTTGCTGCCATTAGCTGGATGCTTCCAAACACCTCTGAAGTCCTGCAGCATCTGGTCCTTGGGCCAGATGCCATAAATGCTAATTTGTGCTGGAGAGAGCCCCAAATCCAATTATTACTGCTTAAGGACAGATTTTTTTTCCCCTCTGCCAGTGCCATTTCTTCCTTATGCTGTGCCTTTTGGCCACAGAGGACTGAATCACCCCGAGTAACCTAGATGTGCAAAACAGTTGAAGCTTCACCCCATAGCACTTCATTATGAGCCACCTATTCAACTAGCTGTATGACCAGAGACCAAGAAAGATGTAGGTTATCTGGGTTCTTCTGTTGAATTGTTTGTTTAAAAAAAAAGGTGTCTACGTCCTGATGTTTCATTTTGTCCTGGTTTTAATGAGTTTCATTTATTTATTTAGTATAACTTGAAGTTTGCTTTTTTGTGTTGAAGGGAAACTTTTGCATGACTGTGTCTTCTCCAGGATAGTAATCATTCTTTTCATGAGGCATTATTGAAGTGCAGGGAACAAAAAGCAGTAAGGAGAAGGATTCTGCTAAAAGACCTTCTCTGTAGTTCAGTAAATTGTTTCCAGATCCTCTGTTTCACAGAACATCAGCTGACTTCTCTTTTTTTATCAGCTATGACGCTTTTTTCAAGCCTTTCACACACATGTTTTTTGTGGGGTTCTGGAGGGAAAGTAATTTTATTCTCTCAGAATATTTTATTTCTTCTCCAAAGCTTCTATTCCTTTAAATGTGTTGTCAGCTGTGCTAGGAAAGTGTCATGCTTATCTTTACCCATCCTCCTCATCAGCCTTGAATGTGTATGTGATGGTGATACTATCAAGGCACAATTTTTCTGTGGTGCAAAACACTGCACAATTCCCCATCTGCTGTTTCATGTGCCCTCGCTTACTTGTCATCAAAGGGATCCAATTGTTTTCAGAAATTAGTTTTACAAGAGTCTGCCAGCCAAAAATTAATTCCATCACACACTGAAAACTCTTGGGTCTTTTACTAGCTGATTTCCGTGAAGGTTCCCTGAATTACACCCTGAGAGGGGACAGGAATCAGTGTGTAATATCTTGACTATTAAGAGAGATACTGAATATAAAGTTCCATCTATCCAAATTCTGCCAGGCAACTGTCTCAAAAGGAACCTTAAAAAGAAAAAAATTCTCAGAATTAAAATCACTTTAGATTAGGTGAAACAGGCAAGGACATAAATTTTTTGTTTCACAAGGCAGCCTGTTCAGTTTCCTGGTGTCAGAGGCTTCTAATTACTCTGGATCTAAGTTTTCCCCTCTCTCAATCAGTCCATACATTCCTCCTTCAATTAATACAAAAGTCTGTCATGTGTTTTTACAGGGAGCATGTTAATCTGAACGCTGACCTTCACTGCCTTGTCGCTGGCTATGCTCAAAGCTGACTTTGTGGGAAGCGTTTTCATCGCCCGTGTCAAAAACCTTCAATAATTAAAGTTACTATCATATATGTACATTTTTTCCTTTTCTTGTAATAAAAGAAGTCTGCTCTAGAGCAAACAAAGAGAGAAAAAATTAATTGATCTGACACTTGAGCTGAGAAGACATACTTTAAGGAATACTGCTTAAAGGACGAGAAAGTTTGGAGTCTCAAATAATTAAAATGAGAATTTGGCCAAGCAAATGAAGGCATCTTCTTTCAATATACTACTTCATGTACACTTGCAAAGTCTTTCTAAATGTCTTTTAATGCTGGATCTTATTTCTAAACTGTAGAAAAGCAGCACAATTAAGCTCAGAGTACATCTTTCTGTTAGAAAGGCTACAAAAAATAAAATTAAAACTATGCAATTTTATTCACGATGTGTAAGGTATAAATAATTTTATTTTCACTTCAAGCTGCACATGCTTGCTCTGTTTTCTGTAAGTCTTCAGTAGGCTTGGATGCTATACAGGGAACTCATTTGCATCTTCAAAGTTAGATTGCCAGTTACCAATACTTACAGATCTTCTATAAAAGCAACCACTACTTTGCCTAAGGAAATTTTATGAACATGGAAGAATACATTCCAATAAATCAATAAACACTTTAGAAAATTCAGGTCAAGGGATGGAAAAAAGAGGGGGCAGGGTGAGGAACAAAAACAAAAGCACCCTCTGCTTTGGCAATGGATTGATAATTAACGACAGAATGAAACCCTTGCTATTGAAGTATTTGAATATTCTTTTTGAGCCCTTTATGATAGCAATTCTCTTTCTGCAAAGGGAGGCCCTAAGATACAGAATTTGAGATAATGTGTGCGATCTCTGTACCAGTCGTGTTGTTCTATCAATCATTCTTATGCGGAAGGTATTTATATTCTTATTTCATCTATTTGAAGTCCTTCATGTCCAGCTGTCAGTAGAGGATGTGTCAAGGCCCCCAAAACTTTTTATACAGTCAGAGTAAGTCAACAATATTTTACTACTTTTTTTAATCTAAACTTGTAATTTTTTTGATAAAGTCCCTTTAAACAAATGAGATTTCTTGTCAGTAAGACGCTACAAGATAAGCCTTTAACAAAGTATTTATCATAACCTGTCTTTATCTTTGCCCACAAGTTCGTTTGCAAGCAACGAAGAAACCTTACAAGAAGCAACCTAACAACAGTGAATGTTGTCTTTGATTATATATAAATAAAAAAACCAAGGCAGCCATTCGAAACAAAATCACTGCATCAGTTTGTGGCATTCCCATAAAAGGGAGGGAGGAGAAGACAAACATTTATAGGAAGGGAAGTTTTCTCCCCATGTAATGGCCACAATAAATTTGTGTGGTGAGGAAAAATAAATGTGAGGAGAAGACATGCTCACCTGATGTTGAAGGAAAGCCTGTTCATGCTTAATACATTGGAGAAATTGTTCAAGAGCTGCTCATCCATGTTAGAAATTATTGCTCCTGTAATACTGCCAAGGACAGTGAGACCTATTGTAGTTGACTGAAGAAGTACTGGTCGTTCAAGTTAAAGTGTCACAGGGGCAGCTGTAATTTATACACTCAATTTTTTTTAACACATCCAAAACTTTTTTTTTTTTTTTTTTTTTTTTTTTTTAAGAAACAGGCCAGAATCTTGGACAACATAAAGTGGTACAGCTAATTAAAGAAAATGGCTCCATTCCAGGTTTTCTGAGCTGTGTCTCTTATCTACAATGTATCACTTTGCCGATTTGCACAAGTTGGTCACTTTTAGCTTTGCCTGAGATCTTGTGTGCTTGTGTTTCTCAGTTGTAACAATCATGGCAGCGATTTGTTTAATTTTGATTAAGACTGGATTAAAAAAGTGCTAGTTTAAACTTACATGAAAAGCTGAAATGCGTAAGAAGGTCACCAAGGGCAGGACAGAGACCTTAGCCTGTGCAGGATTTATTGTGATTAGACGAGCTTTATGCCAATCACCATCGTTATCAGGAATTGTATTGCAGGTCAGCAACCAACTTAGAAAGGAGATTGACCATATGGACGTAAACCTAATGGATTTGTATTTTAATAAACAGGACATGCTGATGTAAAAAAAAAAGAGACATGATAAAGTATCTGATGCCAGCTCACTGGTTTGTAGGACTCAGAAAAAAAAAAGAGTCATAAATAATGCATGTTGGAGTGCAGAGCAGGGTAAGGAGATTCTGGCTGAAAGGGTACCAAGCCAAAGCCCAGCATATCAGGTCCATATCAGCACACTCACAAGAGCTGGGAACAGAGGGCTGTGCCCAGTAATGATGGGTCTCAGGACTGTGGACAGTGTGAGAGACTGCTTTTGCCTGCTCTCTACAAGGAGGCTGTTTCTGACCATCTGATCCTGGTCCTGAAAGCCATCAGATTGAGTAAACAGCACCAGAGTCTTTCTGCTACTCACCTCTGCACTCTGGGTGCCAGCACCTAACCCTGTATTACGAATTATCTGCATTATAACAGCAATGACAGTTCAGCTGATCCCTGTTCCCAACTACTTTCCCCCTTGCCAAAAAGTCTCTTTGTCTCACTATCCAACTGGGGTTTGTGCTCACATTGTAAACCAAGTCAAGAAAAAGATACGTTTTCAAAAAAATGCCTTTTAATTTGGTTAATCATTGTTTCCACAGAGCAGAGGGTTAAATCAGTTCAGATAAGAAGGCAGTAACCTATATGGGGGAGGGAGTAAGTGATGCAAGAGGACTGAAAGATCTCTTTATCACAAAAGAAAGTTTAGTCTGGATCTCGAATTAAGATTTCATGGCCTGGACTTGTTTGCAGTAATTTGTCTACCTCTTGGTGTCTGCTGTAGAGCAGATAGAGAGCACAGTCTGGAAACTCAGAGAAAGGTGGGGGATGTGTTGCAGCATGTTGAACAATCAGAGGAATTAGAATGGGAGGTGGGGGGAATCAATTACTTGAGAGTTTCCTAGTAGAAAGGACCTCATAGGTTGGATATTAGAAAAAGATTCTTCACCCAGAGAGTGGCTGAGCACAGCAACAGGCTCCTTAGGGAACTGGTCACAGCACCAAGCCTGACAGAGTTCAAGGAGCGTTTGGACGACACTCTCAGGCACACGGTGTGACTCTTGGGGTGTCCTGTGCAGGGCCAGGAGTTGGACTTTGATGATCCTTGTGGGTCCCCTCCAACTCAGCTTATTCTGTGACTGTGGGATTCGATTTATACTCATTCGTGTTTTAGATAAACTCCTGTACATCAAGCCATGGGACTTGCATGTGAACATGGATAGCCTTCTCCCTGGTGCCCCAGCTACCAGCGTAAAGCCGAGTACCAGCCTCGGCTCCTGCAACTGAGCCAGAACCGAACAAGTACCTGCCACCTGCAGCTACTCCAGACCAGGGGGAGTAAGGATAGGTCTGTGACAGATGTGAGAGGGATGCAAGGAGCTAATACAATCAAGAGAGAGATTTCTTTCTCCTTCATGTTCTGAAGGTTAGAGGTGGAAATATTTTGCACTTTGCACTGCGCCCTTTTGTCGTCCCTTCCTTATTTATTTTCTTTCCCTTTTCTTTAAGTCTGGTCTCTAAAGACTGCAGCAGAAAGAAAGGGGTGCTTCTGCTCTCCTAATCAGCAATTCCTTTGCTGTAACAGAAAAGTGTTAATACACCAAAGATCAATTCCATACAGAAACTGGGGAGACACAGTTTAGTCCCCATACTTTTCCAATCAAATAAATGTGAGTGCATCCACTTATCTAGTCAGCCAAACACAGAAAGTTTCCAGAACCTATATAACTGGTAGTAATGACAAAAAGGTTTCACATTATCTACCTCATCCACATTTCCTCAGAGATCAATATAGCTGAGCACATCTTCTGCATACTTCCATAAGGAGACATAAAACTTAGTTGCACCAAATGTGTTTAGAAACCAGTTTTTAAATTGAAAATAAGGGCGGAAAAACTAAAAGAATATCAATACAATGTTAGAATTACATTATTTGAAACAAGGATGAATGGGATAACACAAAGTCAAAAGGATTTACTCAGCAACTTTCCAGCGGTGATAAATGATCTTTGTTAAAACATGGTTGGTACAATGCATTTTACTAACATGTAAAGTGTTTCAATGTGGTCATTTGAAAATGTCACAATGATGAAATTCCTCAAACGGCTTTGCAGTGAGGGGAGGGGATATTAAAGCTTTATATGTGTTTTATTTTGCTTATTTCAGGCAAGTTCTAGCCTCTTGAAGAGCCATCGTTATTTGGCAAATTTGGGCTTTCACTGGTTTGCAGTAAGCACAGTAAGATTTCTGCCAGCATCCTGCAAAGTGGTTTGGTGGAGGCTTAGGACTGGAACTTCTACAAACTCTGTTCAGAAGCCCTTTTTGACCTCAGGCAAAATACGTTGTGGGGGAGGAACAGACCTCAGAACTACAAAGAGGCTTGGAAGCCTCAGGTGCCATTCACCCCTCTGGAAATGTCTCTCTTGTTTCCTGAGTCTTAGCTCTCCCCTCTGCACGCAGGGATAGCAGCCCATCCCTGCTGTACGAGGGTTCTGTGAGCTAATTAATACCTGTGATTCATTATAGCAGCACTGCAGTTGTTTTTTATTTTCTGTGTGGTCCTGTGCTTTCATACCCACAAAAATGATGCTTTTTTCTCTCTTCTTCTGTTCCATATTCAATATGGTTCTTGGGTGTGTGTTCATTGACTGGTTTCAAAGCCATCATAATAACCTTGATTTCTGTTATCGATTAAGCCCATGTGAGGCAGTAGGTCCAAGCGGATGCCATGTCTGCACGAGCTGGGTTCATCTTCCACATCCTTCATCACACACAGTTCAGTTCTGGTTTGGCCAAGTAGATACTTAAAGCATGTAGGACAGCCAAAAAAGCCTGGCCCACAGAGAGTCACCAAAACTATGTTGTGACCTGTGCCGGTTTTCTCATGATTATGCATGTGAATTTTTCCCACGGAAAAACCTTCAATCATTCTTCACAGCTTTCCAAAACAGTGTGAAAATTTCCAAGAGTCTGCACTGTTCAATGCAAAGCAAGCAACAGGCCCCACACCATCACTTTTCTGTAGGAGTCCTGGACGGCTCACAGGTGCCTGAGAGGTCATTTGGACATTAGTGCTCAGGCTGGCAACATCTTGATCCTATGACTTCTATAACCAAATGTGCATTCAAAGCCAGGGCAGCACCAAAGCCAGTCTGCAGGATCCTACCTCTGTACTCCACAGGCTATTGGCAAACCTTCACACTTCTCTCACATGCTAGTGCTAATTTTGTTCATGGACTTGGACTTAGGCTTCCAGTTTTAAAGCTGCATTGTGAAGAGGGATGTCTAAGTGTACCTTATGGCTGGATTAGGAATAGTAATTTTTAACTTAAAGCTTTATTTTTAATCCATTATTTAGCAGCCAGCCTTTAAATCCCCACACCCTCATCTCCCTGCTATGCTCCTGACAACCCACACAGCACTGCAGTGCATGCACAGTGTATGTTCTAGTGTTATGGTTATCAGCCTTGTTTCTGGAAAAGGAGAGGGCGATACCTTTTCAATGGAGCCCCACAGCAGGGACAAACAGCACTAAAGCCATGCAGCAGTAGGCTCCCAACACGTGTTTCATTAACATTTATTCGTATGACAAATTCACATTAGAGTAAAATAAAGTCTGGAGTTTCTCCAGGGTGCTTGAGAGAAAATTCATGAGCTCCTGTTGTCCATCAACTGCCCTGACCTCTCTGCCATATGTAAGTGAAAAGGAAATCATAGCTGGTCTGTTTCCCATCTTGAACTTGCAACCAGCAAAGGCAGATGTAAAATGAAAGCGGGACTTCTCTATAGCCTCTGAAATAAATAAATTACTTGAAATAACAGCTGCAGCAAAATGGATCATTCAGAACACACTGTGTCATTCTTCAAGCTACAAAATGCGTGGCCCTTTTATATTTATGGATGCGCGCTACTGCTTATGATAATGGAGTGATGAGGCAGAAGAGTAAAAGATTGTCCATTAACACCAGAAAGTGATTTTTTAGCTTGCTGCCTTTGTCTTCATGTCATGGTATGAAAATAACCAATAACATGATTTTTATTTATCAATGTAAATACAGGCTTTTAAACATATTTCAGAAAGAAAGGTTAGATTTATTTCCTGTGTATTAGGAAGTTAGTTTCACTAAAGCCAAAATAAGTTTTTGGACCCATTTCTGAACCTCTTAGTTTTATTTTTATCTTTACAGGTTAAATGTGTGTTACTCCACGAGTAATCCTGTTCTAGACCATAAACAACAGAGCAGAAACTGATTCTTTGTCTTATTTGTACAACATCCAGCACCACTGTAATAAAAATATTTAGTAACAGTAGCACAAATTCTCAGGAACACTCATGCAGTACAGAACTTTTCCATGAAGAGATAAACATTAAATGTGAAACTTTTTAATCAACTTTGACCTGTCAAAGAAAAAATCCTTCATGAAAAGTGAACATTGATTACATTCTCATTTACAGAAACCTGTTTGAAACATTTTAGAACTGATAGCTATCACTGTTTTCCCATGGCTTTTCATTTCACAGTTTGTGAATTCATAAAGACAACTGAAAAAGTAAAGAAAAATGGAAATATAATTTCAAATTCTCTTAATTGAACTGTATCACCTGACCAACATTTTTTGAAGGATTGGAGATGTCAGTTTAAGAAATCACTCTTAATTTTTAACTGTTTCCTCACAGACCAGGAGGTAGATAGAGTTAAAAATTCTTTAATAAACAGGAAAGTGATTGTTTCCTGAGATGTATATATGCAGTGTGAAGAACTGCAGCAAAATGAGGCCTCAGTTGATGTGAGCATACAATATATTGATTTTTATGAAGAAATCTTTTGATTCTTTTCTTTCTTTTAGGGAAATGCACTGTTAAGCTTAGTTAAAAGAGAGAGAGGCAAACCAAATCCTCAGTTGTCTTTAATGCAGCTTTCTGAAGATGGCTTTATAAAACCAGAAAGCAGAAAGCGATTTTAAAGTGATTTGCAAGAAGGGTATACACCTCTACAGAGAAATCTTGGTTTGGGTCATTTGGATTTCTCTCTTTTCCCTGGAAGCAGCTAGTCAAAACTGTCTGTATGCAACAGAAAGATAAAAATTTCAATTAGTTTGAGTGCTGTCATAAGCAGACTACATGAGAAGGTTTGAGATAATATGCATTACATATTGATGTCTATCAGCCCTGAGAACATAGCCATGTTTTATTCCATGCCCCTTTTGTAGGTTTGGCAGCAGTGGCACCCAATAAAGGCCTAATCATATTAATTTATGCCCCTATCAATTATGCATTCAGATTCCCCCGATAGCTTGTCAGGTTTTATTCACTATTTTCTGAAAAGTACGCCTATTACAGTTACTGAGCAAATAGGAGGACTGTCAGAAACCGAGATTTAAAGAATATTACTTAAAAGGGGTGGGTTTCTTTAATTTATAAATCTTGTACTATCTGTCATGCATTTGTTAGTTTTAAAGGAGGTGACAGTGCAGGGACAGATGTCACGTTAAGGACTTTCTGAAGACAAGGAGAAAAGTCTCCTTAAGAAAGCTCTGTGATTCGTTCAACTTTTCTTGGAAGAAAAGTGTTCTGTGGTCTGTAGACATAGTAAAAATGTATCATCTTTGCTAGTTTAATATGAACTTGATTTTGTGTCTCTCAATTGACGTGTTTCTAAAGAACTTATTAGTTTACAAGGTGAAAATACTTTTGTTTTCTGGTATGGGCAACAGTTTTATAGCCAGCAGTGTGGCAGTGTCTCAAACTGTGTTCGAGATCCAGTTCCATCTTTAGGGTTGTCACAAGTGGCAAATAAGACACAAAAATGATGTAGTGAGTAAAGAACCCAAACTGCCCAATTCAGTGACGTCTACCAAGGAGTTGTGGAGCACTCTGTGCTAGCAACTTAAAAATGGCCTTGGTGTCACTGTGGGATGCCAGACAAGTCTAGCCTGTCAGAGCATTCTCTTTAGGAGTGGAAGTGCTCTTTGGAAGAAAATCTCCCAGATTTCTCCACCTACTGCTCTTTGGTTCACACTGCTGGGCACTCGGAGAGGTGACAGTCAGGACTCCTTTCTGTGGAACTAACTCAGGCAATAAAAGCTGCAGGACAGGGCAGCATTTTTCAACCAGGAGTGGGCATTCAGAGCAAGATGATGGTAGAACTGGTCTGGAGACAGGACCGGCTGCTAGTCCTTTCATGTCAAACCAGTAAAAAGGACTGAGGTTTATCCCTAGAAGTTGGAGATCCTGCTCAAATCATAGACCCCTCAACTTGTTTTCTCAGGTTTACTACAAATACATTTAATGAAAATAATATATTCTGGCAGTTTCACAATCCTCATTTCTTAATACTTGAAACCTGACTGCTGCAGTTTCACCTGCTCCCTGTCACTGACCAAGAGAAGTCCCTCTTTTTCCTCCCTCTGACTGCATCTCCCTCACTTCAAGACCTCCACTTCAGCTTCTCCTCCTCTTCCTCATTCACTTCCAACCTCTCCCTCCTACTTCTAGAGCAGCTAACCTGATTTCGCATCCTGTTATACCACTCTCTACGCTTCCAGGCTTTCCCTCCACCCGTTTTTTTTAAGAACGTGTTTTTTTCACTAAAGCCTTTAAGTGTGGAAAGAAACTTTAGAGAAGGTAAAGAAAAAAAAGGGGGGGGAGGAAACCTCAGAAGTGCTAATGTTGCTGTTTTATCTTATCTGATATTCTGTGTGTGGGATGTGCCTCTCTCTGGGTGAGCCCAGAAATGCATTCCTTCTGGTGTTAAGTGGGGCTTAAGATGAAGATAGGCTGAGAGAGTTCAGGTTTTTGAGCCTGGAGAAGAGAAGGCTCCAGGGAGACTTAATAGCACCTTCCAGGTGCTATAAAGGGAGCTACAGGACCAGGACAGCTGGAGAGGGATGTTTTTTGCAAGGGCATGTGGAGATAGGACAAAGGGGAATGGCTTTGATCTGAAAGAGAGTAGGGTTAGATTAGATACTGGAAAGAAATTTTTTATTGTGAAGGTGGTGAGGCACTGGAACAGGTTGTCCTGGAAGTGTGCTGAGGCCAGGCTGGATGGAGCTCTGAGCAACCTGGTCTAGCGGGAGGTGTCCCTGCCCATAGCAGGGAGGTTGGAATGAGATAATTTTTGAAGTCCCTTCCAACACAAACTAATCTAATTCAGTGATTAAGGATTTCATTATATTTGTGGCAGGCCCAGTGTCTCCAGTAGAGGTCTGGAGGCTCCCGCTTTGTCCTCACTGCAATGAGTTTCATGCAGTCACCATAGGATGAGCTCTCTTTCCAGTGGCTTTACTGGGCTCTTTTCTTCTAGAGGGATTTCCAACCCATCTCTCACCATGCCAGGACTTCTTCCCTGCTGAAAAGTTCAGCAGGATAAGCATCATCCTTTTGCATGCTTCAGAACTCTCAGAGCATCTCTTGCTGTTTTGGAGAAAACCATCTCCTCTTCCTGACAGAAGAGGAAGGTCTGAATGGAGAGGATTTCTTTTGACATTTGTGTTTTCACCCTATGTAGGAAATAAAAATAAACCCGCAGGTCTCTCCTTGGCAAAGTTCTCTCTAGGTCCAATACAGGGGGTAACTGAGGCTATGCTTCTTGTTTTCTTCACCCACTCCTGAGCATGTGCTGCTTTTCAGCGCTGTCCAACCACTTCAATAATTAATGAAGACTGAACTCTTGCCTATTTACAAACTTGCTCTTCTTCCCCTACAAATTCACCCACCCTTGCAAAGTGCTTCACCTTCACAATAGGCTGTACCTTCCCTTTCCTCTGGCGCCTTGAAGATTTTGCTCTTTGTTCAGTGAGGTTCCCCAGTTCCAGGAACATGCACGGCATTACCTAAATCATCCGGTGTTTATTTTGATATGACTGTGTTAATGAAGCTTAGATATGTTACAGCATTTAAAATCTTTGTAGTATCTCAAACATATTGTATTTTAAAGTATCCCCTTCTGGTGTGTAAGCATTATCCAAATCATATAAATGGAGAACTAAAAGCAAATGTTTAGGGATTTGCCTGAGGCCATGCAATAAGCCAGTGTCAGGGCCAAGAGTCAAACCCACCTATTTGTGGTGAGTCAGCCCACGCTGGCATGGTTTGGTGTGTTCCTACCATGGAAATCAGCCTATTCATTGTGCATAGTACTCATTTCAATCATTTCATAAACTGGCTCTAGTAGTTGCCTTCCCTTTAATAACAACTTTCCCAGAAATACTTTTGCTTGCCTAACTCTGTACACTTCCTACACATTGACATAGGGAGAAGCATGTGCTATCCGCAGCTTGCATAGTTGCTGGGGTTTCTTGTGTTTCGGGGCTGTTTTTCTTAAAAAGGCCAGAAATTAAGTAGAGGGGACTGTTTTCCTAAAGAGCTATGAAAATTTCCTCTGTCTGCCCTTGAAATTAAAAAGTATCTGCACAACCATTTACCTTGTGGGGTTTAATAGTAGTTCACACTCCATAATTTTCCTTTCTCTACTTCTTAAGAATTCATCAAGGCTCTTAGGGAAGGAAGTGTGCATGTGAAAGGCAGAAAAACATACAGGGTGCAAATATATTTGAGAACATTTATGCTGGGAGTCAGTAATCCAAAAAGTGATGAAATAGTAAAGTGACAAGACCTGGCCTGAACATCTGAAACTTTGATGATGTTTGGCAGAGAAAACGAGACCAATTAAAGGGTGCCTCTGGGAAGCTTTACCTTGCATGACCAGAACATCTACACAACATCTCGGTGCACTTGGTGTTTTCACAGGGCTCATGCTCATGTGAATATGAATGGGTTTGCCAGTACATTAGTCACCCGCAGGAGTTTAGCCTGCTCTTGGTTCAGATGTGTTTCTGTAACACCTTTTGTTTCCTGAGAAAACCTTGTGGTAATGTGCAGCTCAGCCTGACCCTCTGCTGTTGTCTCAGTTCCCCTTTCACGAGATTTTGAGGTATTAGTGGAGTGAAAAGATCCTCTCTTCTTCGCTCGCTTTCTCAGACTTCCCTATTTACAACTGAAGTGCCTGGGGGTCACTGGTTGGTGTTTAATGACTACACTAGCAACTTTCTCTCCATCATTATGCCAGACTTTTATACTTTGTCTTCCTTGACCAGCAGCCTCAGGATTATAGCACAGCACTCACAAAAAGGATAAAAATTATATGTATCTTTTAAACTTCAGAGTCAAAGGCACAGAAAAGCATTACTGTATAGTAGTGAGATATCTTAACTCTTTCTAAAAAACAGTGTAAATACAGCCGGTATCATAAAACAACCTAGAGAAAGCAGAAATGTAGGTAGATAATAAATGAATCTGTTTGGAAAAAAACCAAAGCTGCTAACAATATACTCTGGGAGACAAAACAGTTCTTGGTTGGGAAAAAAAGAAATACAGGGACCTCTTCAGACAGCCTCTCTTTACTGTGAGCTGTAATCCATAGTGGGGAATAGAGCTTATTTGAGAGGCATCTGAAGAAATGCACAGGGAGAAAGCAAAGCAATAGTGCCTCTGCATGTGATTTTAGAAACAGTCAAGCCAGACCTTTCTTTCCTGCATCTCATCACCTAAACTATTCAGGCATGAGCCACTGGTAAAATCAGAGTGACTGGTAGGTGATACTGCAGTGATTGATCATTTTGACCTCATACCTTAAGGAGAAAAGCATGTGGAAGGGTTTAGAGACTAAAAACTTCAGGTTGAAAACATGCTTGGTCTCTGTTTCTGGCTGAAGAGAAGTGTGTGCTGGCAGTCAGCTGGTTTTCCACGTGACTTTTGGGTTCAGGTGATCATGTGAGTGCCTGGCAGGCAGTCATCAACGTATTTTCGATTTATTACTTTCCTGTTGCAAAGCAGTGTTTTGTAAAAATTGAGATCTCGATAAAAAGATCTATTTCTATTCTGCTTTCTATTCCTTTGAAAAATAAAAAATACAAAAAATTTTTAAAAATTTTTTTTAAAAAGGGGGTGTACGATGGGAGTTCCTCTGCACAAGTTTTTTCTGACAGGAAAAGAATACACACAGGTAATACCATGTTCTATTATTGTTTTAATCATTAATTTCATACAGTTATTTTAGAAGCCATAATTTCAAACCTGGATTTCTCGAGGAGAATACTCACAATAACACTTCACAGAGAAAAAACTTACAAAAACTGATTATAAAGATGAAGAAAGTTATCAATTAGGAGAATCTGAAAATTTTCCAAAAATATTTTCCAAAATAGAAGTAATTAGAGAATACTTGGTAAGAATCTACAAGTATATGAAAACTTGAATTCCCAAAGGTTTTAAAAATAATGCAGCTTAGTGTCAAGGTGACAAAAAAAAGGTAAATTAGAGAAGCTCATAGAAGTCCAAAGTTCCTGAAACTCAAGCCGAAACGTGCTTGAACAGTGAGATTGTTTCAAATATGAAATAATTTCTAAAAGAATTAGAGAAATTATACAGATTGCAGCACTTGGAAGAAAGGGAGTACACTGCCAGATTGAAATATATTAAAGATGGTGAATGTGCTATTCCTCATCTTTACACATTGACCTTGTTTCTGTGTTCAGAAACCATATAGAGAGTTGTTGAGTTGGTCAATAAACTAATCCAGCCATCAATAAAGCACACCTTCTTGTTTATTAATATGTGATTAAAAATGTATATGATAAAAAGATATTGACTGAGCAGAGTTTGGGTGACAAGAACAATTATAGCTTCAAGCCTAATCAGTACATGAGCTGTTTAACCCACTGAAAGTCAATAGTCTATCTCTGAACAATTACACATTTTGTTTTAAATAAACTATTTGGATTTTGCTAGTGGTCTCATTTTCTCTTCATGATTTAGACATGAACACAGAAGCAGGGAGAAACAGTCACAAAATAAATCATCCAATATAATTCCACTTTATGGTCCTTGTATGATAAATTGGTAAATATGCAGCAAATAGGATTTGTTTTAATTAAAACTTGCTAGCCACAAATAAATTAAACTTGGAATAAGTATGTCTCTTTTTCAGTTTTATTACTAGTTGCAGTGGTCTTAGTCATATTTCTACAATGTCCTAATTTATTTATTCTTAAATATTTCTGTTGTTATTTCAAGTTAAAGTCATAATTTTGCTGCATCCAAAGTGTTCCATCTCGATTTCATTAAAGCAGTTTCTTAAACTGAATAAGAAATTATAAACAAAAGCCATTTGATTTCTCCTTGAGTCATCTTTAGCTTTTACAAACTTTCCTCACAGCTCAATGCATCCATCACTCCAGAGCAGGATGAGAGAATATTCCATAAAGCAGGACGTCTGATAAAAAGTTGGTAGCAACACCGAAAAGTTTGACCTGGGTGCATCTTTAAACACCAGAATATTCCAGTATAGTGGGCATTCAGCACAAACTGGTTGCTGGTGAATGGTCATACATTCCTGAGCGAGAACACAGGGTCACTGGCTTGTCCCCAAAATGTTAACAATTAACCATGAGCCCAAAGCAAGCAGCATCAGATGACTGGGCTACCCACAAGCAGAACTTTTAGTGTTTTCAGCACTGTTTTTTTGTGGCAGCATTCAAGATCCAGTTAAATCAATGGTACTCCCCAAAGTGTTTGCAAGTTGTAAATCTTTTAAGTGCCAGATCAGAAAGCTCTTTATCTATTCCATAAGTATCATGTTCATCAAACAGTTACAGTGACTGGCACTTCCACAGATATTTTTCTAACCTGCTAATCATGTCATCTACTTAATTCCTTTGCAGGAATAAAATGATAAAGACTTCAGAAACAAAATCTTTTGCATTAAAGCTAACAAAATTCCCTAATTTATTCTTGTCAAACATGTTTGGTTTAGGTGAATGTAAAATTCACCTTGTTCTTGATTGCTGCTGTAGGAAGTTATTGTTTCATAGGGAAGAACAAATGAACAGAAAGAGAAACATGCCATTGTGCTTACATAGCCTTGAAAATTTTGGCTTCTTAGCAATCAGTGTTGACACTATAAACACTCTTTTCTGAGTACCTTCATATTAATATATCACTTCTGGTCCAACCGTAAGTAAAAGCCAATCATCTTTTCTCCTGACTGGAGAAAGAGTCACTGACTCTTAAAAACCAGAGTAAGCCTTCCAGGAGGTCAGTTCCACTTCATTATGGTGCAGTTCCAGCATTTTTCCTGGACATGTCTGACTCTGATTCTGGCTTGTGAGGAGATGGTGTAGGCAGACCATTGGTACAATCCCAGCATGGCACCTTGCTGGCCAACAAGTAAGGTTTTCATGTTCTCATGTCTCGTGAAAGAACACTCACAGAGTCAGCTTTGATTTGTTTTGGATGGTGGTGTCTGAAGCTTGGGAGAAGCCAGAGAACGCTTCTCCAGCCGTGGAGCGATTCCTATTTTTAAAATTTCCTCTTTAAATAGATGGTACATTCAGTGCCTCAGGAGTAGGTGTGAGGATGCAGCAGCTGTGAGTAAAGGGATTGCCCCAAAAGACAAGTCAGGTCATCTGAGATAAGAATCTTGCCCCAAGCTGCCTTCAGGAGAAGAGAACTCTGTAGCTGAACAGTGGAGCTTAGGAAAGTCAGCCCCAGCAGCCTGGTAACTGGAGCTTTCAGGGCATAACTTCTCTGCAGGATGATCCAAGTACAGTAGGAAAGGTCTGAATCTCTTTTTTCTGTGGCACTGATACATCTGAGCAGTTCCTAATACATTCTAATCCGAAGAAAGAGTTGGGTTTGATATCCGTCTGTTTCAAGATAAATGAGAGTTTCTCCATCAAGGCTGGGGCGGATACAAATATGCATGGAAGAAAACTTATTCCTGAAGAGAGGATCCAGTGCACTTTCAGATTAATAGGTGTAACTCCCCCACCACAATAACATACTGCCAAACAGTAAAAAAGATGCTCGGGGAGGCAAATTTATTAGGCTAAAATATTATTTTTCTGAGTTTAAATTTACCCATCTGCTTATCTTCAAACAGAATACAATGTTGTACTTGATGTACTTGAATACATCATTGCTGATTATAGGCTCTGTTCCAGTCCATTACTTGATTCAGTCACATGCTTAAAAATACTAGTTCAATTAAGATTGTTGGTACATTTATGACTCTAAATATGTGTACTGCTGTTCTTTATTCTTCCACTGAATAAAATAGGAGTTTAATTCATTTTAGATTTTGTTTCTTTGTAATGCTCTTTCTCAGCTTTTCAAATGAATACTCTAGTGTTAGCTGTATGATTCTCAGTATTTAGGAAAAGCTCACCTGCAAAGCAAATACCCAAGGTGGCTTGATTTATTAGGAAGGTCAATTAAATAAGGGTGTAGTTACTAAAGAAAAATACATATTTTTCAGATGCAGAGAACTTACGTAACCATTAAAATAAGATAGTGTTGAGGATTTGTATGATGGCTAAGAATTCATTTCTGGTTTTATTCATCTCAGCACACTTAATTGTCAGTGTGTTTGATCTTCAGCATCAGCCCCCTCCATGAAATTTTACACCCTTTACCTTTTTCATTGTCATTGCCTTTTGTCCATGCAGAAGATGATGGCTTACTGGGCTTCCTGCACACTCTTGTCCTCTATATTCTATACCGAATAAAATATTGGCGTGTCTGTTGCAGTGAATGCAACGTCTGCTTTTACAGGAGCTTCCCTTAAATAGTGAGAGTTCAAATATACAGAATCTTCACTTGTTATTGTCAACACATTTTATAATGGATATTTAGTTTAAAAGCTATTCCATTTTTTGAAGAGAAAGCTAATCTGAAAACTTATTAAGAGTCACAAACTATAGCTGCCTGTTGTCAAGACTTTACCACTTTTTTGACTTCTCTGCTAAGTGTCACAATTAAGCCTGCATATGCTCATTATCCTCAGAAAGGTGGAGTAGCCC
Source organism: Eulacestoma nigropectus (assembly GCA_013397775.1). Taxonomy (NCBI): domain Eukaryota; kingdom Metazoa; phylum Chordata; class Aves; order Passeriformes; genus Eulacestoma; species Eulacestoma nigropectus. The sequence continues at coordinate 826,126 of VZTE01002930.1, forward strand.
TGGGGGGGAAAAAAAAAGGGAAAAACCACCTCACTGAAGTAGTTTAAACACTGTAGCTCTTCTTGACAATTGAACTTGGTGAGACACCAGTGCTCACCCGCCTTTAGCGAGGCTGGCTCTTGCCTGTGCAAAGTTAGACCTGGCTTCTCTTTACCTCTTTGCAAACCTTCCCCAGGAGTGAGACCACTCAGCAGGTCCAGAACATCTTCCTCATCTCAAACTTACCTTCAGAGACAACTCTGCCTTTCTTTTCCTGTGTATTGGTGACATGGGTGAGTGAGTGTGAAGTTTTTGAACACGTGTGACAAGGATGGACCAGCCACTGCTAGTGGAAACGCCATCCTCACACCCAGAGAATTAGAATAAACTTTCATTTTACTCCTCTCTCTAAATTCATGCTAGGAGTGTCCAAGTCAGTTATATCATTGGTGTATTTATGAATAAACCCTTTCCCTTTGAACATCTCTCTATGAAATATTACAATGCTATTGCAGTGAGGGCTAAACTTATATTCAAATGATTTATTGTGACCACCCCTACTGTTGTTTCAGGGCCTTTCGCATTACACAGAGATACAGTCAGATTACTGTACATCAAAGTAGGTACATACTTTCATATAATGATCTATTCATTCACCATGAGTTATAGCCACCTCAGGGGTGGGATGATACAGGATTATCATCACAAGCAAGAGTAAAGCTTTATTGACATGAATACGAGGTCTTTGACTTGGTCAGATACATGGAGAAAAGCTTTTTTTTCCCTATTCTATTATTACTGGCCATGGTGAGAGGAATCTTGCTCTGCAAAGAGGCTGATAACGTATAGGATATACATACAGCAGGAGATAGACTGTTTTCCATCAACATGACTTCTGTACTACATCTTGAAATTGTTCGTTTTGTCATCATCAATGATAATAGGAGAGATGTGGATGTCACGCCTAAAATTTTGCCTCCAATATAAAATATATTTGCTGTTATCTGGCTCAAATGCAATTCCTAAGCAGCCAGATGGTCACCTTTGCATTGCATAATTACAATGATGTTGGTTGTTCAGTCTTGTATATTGGTTTAAAAGTGATGGACTTGGAAGCACACATTGCTTTGTTAGGAAATCCAAGCACAGCACCTAATGTGAGCAGGAACAAGGCAGAGGCTCTTTTCTCCGGCAGGTCAGCTTTGTCATGCTTGGTTTTGAAATAAGCTCTCTCTTTTATGCATTGGGTACTTCACATATTTGAGGTCTCTAGAAAGCATTAAGCAATTTACTCTCTAACGTTTCAATCAAGCCTGTGGTTTCAATCAAGCCTGTTGGAGAAGAAAAGAGTTAGGCTGTGGTGGTAAAGGCAGTGCTGAAGAGGTTTTTGGCTCAGAGGAAATGGCACTTTGTTACAAGTTACCACTCAAAATAATGGTGACTGCTGATTGCATCAGGACTCCTGAAGTTATCTTTGTCCTCTGCTCTCATGTAGTCTCTGTGCTACTAAAAACAGGATGAGTTTTCTCTTTTTACACCTGCATTTATTTATCCTACTTGTTGAAGTTATTGGAGGTACAATTTTACAACACCACCGTGGTTACTGCTGGGTAAAAAACCTGATGCCAAACTGCACGTTTAGTCTGAATGAGAATCTGCTGTGAAACAAAGTAGGAGTAGCAAATTATTGTCTCACTTACTGTCTTGGATCAGTGAATGAATTTTAATCCACGGCTAAGCAGACAGTTAATTTGGCTGTTTCAGTGAGTGCAGCGACTGCTTGACTCTAGGCCAAGGATCTTCCAAGTGAGGTCAGAACCCTGCACCTGGTGAGGGCACTTCTGATCTCTGAATAAAAGAAGAGATTCTGGAGCTCTTCTATATTCTAACACAGAAAAGAGAAATTCAGAAGTTTAAGAGGTTTTTTTCCCTGTTGCTCATTTAAATCCAGCCAGATGTAGGGCAATCTGTAGGGTTGTTAGTGTTAAATCCATCCCCCTGAAATACTTTGAACATTTTAGTCCAGTTCCAAATGAATAGGTTCCAGTGCTACTCACTAAAAAAGGAGTTCAATATGTGCTTATTAAGAAAAAAAAAAGTTAGAAAGTACTTGGACTCTCCTGTTTGGTTGCCCTTCTGCTATTATGCTTAACTTTGGTAGGACAGAGGTGTTAGCTGTGCCATACCTGATCAGCAGATGAGCTGAAATACTGTCTGGTAGGTAGCAACCTGCTACCTGTCATAAGTGCTCAACTCCCTAAAAATTAAAAAAACCCATTTGTTAAAATAAGTGTGATATTACTAATACCCCTAAACTTGCAGTGGGACTGGCTGAAATGGAAAATCAAGGAAAGAAATTTGATAAGGAAAGAAAAATCAAATAACCAAGGCAAAAATATATTTTAATGGAAATTAAAAAGAACAGGAATAAATTAAGTCAGGGATAAACCTTGTGCAGCCACATAATATTTTACACACACACACAGAAATTAAAAGAGTTTTACAGGCTCTATAAACACTTAAAGCCAGTAGGAAGCCGTAGGAAGTGAGAGAATGAAAGCTAATCATGCTGCTCAGGACCAATCCCTTGTGCAGGCGCTTTATCATTACACCATCACGTACTAGGAGATGACGAGGAATTTTCCAGGAAAAAAAAAATGTTTTCCTCAAAATACAGACTATGTAAGAGACAAGATGCTGAGAAACAAAGGGAAGGAGACTGTGCAGTAACCAAAAGGCAAGGCACTATGGCATATACCTGACGTGAAGTGTCCCCAGATCAAAGTGCTTTCACTGGCACAGACACGCACGTTTAGTCTCTTCTGGGTCAGCACCTTATTTCCATGATCTCTGGTGCCCTGGGCCTGTTCTCCTTTCCCCCCCCTCTCTTCTCCCTCCTCTTCACAAACAACTTTATGAAACCTTTGTTTCATCTGCACTTGTGCAATGAAATATGAACACAATTTGACAGGGCAGTAGGGATTTTCTGCTCGGTCTTCTTCACGAGCACCCCTTTGGCATGCAGAGTAGGGCATGGGCAAAGCTTTCTTCAGAAGTTATTTCCAGTGTTAAACATACCTACATGGGGCCGTATCTGGGGCATATAAATCCTAATCTTGTTCTTTTCCCCACCACACTCTAGCATCTGGGTACTTCTTTTTAACAGCCCGAAACTGAAGGGATGGTATCATCCTATCCTTTTTAATAAATCTCTATTCCAAACAAATGAGATTAAAGTACAAAATGCCTGCTAATTTGGGGTATCCAATTAGAGATATTATCTACTTGATTTTTCAGCCTGTTTGGCATTCTGCATCACTTGGCCTAGTCCATGCAAAGTCCCCTGGGTTCTGTCTGGGGTAGTGAGTGATTCACTTCAGCCCACCAGACTCCAAAATGTCAAGATGGGGCCTCGTCATATGAAAATCTCAACTAATTATTGCCTCTTGAGGCAACTTTCCCCACATCGTAGGATTTTTGAGGTGACAGGAGAATGGAAGCTAACTCAGCAGGTAAAATTCAGCTCTGCTTTGCCACAAAGCCCTGCTTTCCCTCCTTGTAATTTATCTACCCTGTACATGAGCTGTACCCAGTTCTTTGACAAATTAGACAGGAATCCAGTGAATAAAATCTACAAAGTACTGATCTGTTCCCAGAGGAAGGGTACCTTGCAGGGTTTCATTTCTGCTTCAGGAAGTTTGTGGAATATAATCCGTGTGGTCATGTATCCTAATGTGTGGAAGCTGAATCGAGGTGCTCTGAACCCCTCAGGTTAGTGATTTCCTTAACATCCATGATGTGGTGGCTAGTGTTGAATAGATAACACATTTCCTTAGTTCAGTGGTCACACGCACAAATTAAAATATGTTTTGAATCATCTCAGAACACTTCTCTTGAAGGTCAGTTCTTTTTCAGCATTAGAAAGCAGACTCTATTGCAAATAAAAAGCATTAATTACGTAGCTGAACTGCATCGGCTAAAAATAGTGGAAAAACCCCCCACCTTTTGACTGTCAGAATTTCTACCATGTTTCAAATGAAATTCAGCCCAGCTACCCTGGACATCCTGCAATTAAGCATCCTTGCTCTTGGCTGACAACATTAGTTGGTTTTTCTAGCCTTGCCCTCGTATCTCCCCTCCAGGCTCCTCTACAGAACAGTTTCTCTCTGCTCTCTCTGCACAACCTCTCTGTCTCCTTACCTAAACAGTCCCAGGCTCCTGCCTCCAAACACCAGTCCCAGTTTTTCTCTCTGGCTGGCTTGGCTGCTTCTACTGCCTGCTCTGTCACGGGCTGGATGTTTTTTTCCTCTGTGTTGTGTTCATGCGGAGACCTTTCTTCCTGACACAACCTTCAAATCACTCGGAGCTTAGGAGGGGATAGGATTGCTACCTCTCAGATTCTGCACCAAAGCTCAGGCTCATGGGGGGAACTTGGAGGTGGAGATTAAAGTGGAAATCTAGCCTCACCACTGTATCCTTAAGCTTCTGTTTGCAGAGAGGGCCAATCTTTAGCAATGCCTTTTTCTTGCTGGAATAAAAGAAATCATTACTGGCCATCTGTTCATGACACAATTTCTAATACTTGTAAGTTAGACACATTTGGATAAATTTTCAGACAGAGAGGGAAAGACACACTTTAAATAAAAAAGGTCACATTTTGAGGCTGTGCTTCAAAGCCTGAGGGCAGCAGAGTATTTCAAAGGAATAAAGTTTCCATTTTAGTATGAGCAAAACTGTTTATTTTTCCATAACCTTGTTCTTGGAAATGGACAAATTGTTTTGGCAAGTATTTTCAAAATAATCTGCCCAGTACAGACAGTCAGCATATCAGTTTTCAGCCTAAGTGATGATGTTTTTTCTAAAACTACATGCAGCAGAAAATATGGTCTCTGCTGAGAAATGTTTGCCAACCCCAATACAGGGAATGGCAGCACACCTTAGAATATATATTATCACAGATTACATTCTCTGAGCATTTCTGGGTTTTTTTCAAACAACAATTGCCTCATGGAAAAGCAATAGGGTCAGTGACTCTCACTTCCCTATTTTAGAGGGAGAAACATTAAAATAAGAGGAAAGGAAAAAAAAAACTAGGGATAGAATAAAAAAATCCTGATCTGCTCCTTATTCCCCTCTTTATGCGCCCGTTGGTGCCACCTCTGAGGGGTGTTATTTGTGCAAGGGTCCTCTGCTCTGGAGTGTTGCAGGTGTTCTTTACACTGCACAGACACGCAGGTCAGAGATAACATCCCTGGTGTAATTACTGTGATTTAACTCTCTGTGATCGAAAGTTTTGGGGGCCTGTAAGGGAGGGCACAGCGGGTGCGGGAGATACCTTCAAATAATAGTTTAATTCAGCCAAGAGCAAGCAGCCTCCACACTCAGCTTGTATGAGTACATCAGTACAGTATAAAGCAAACAAAATTGAAGTATTTCTAAGGCATCTGATGAAACTCAGGGGCAAAGCCCTGTGGAAGAGAGAGGTGTGAGGGGAAAGCTGTGGTAGGACTCCACCAAGACAGAGCAGGTTGCTGATGTGACCCACTGGGTGATGGCCACTGCCTTTGCTGTTGCTCCAAGTTCTCTGGCAGGGGTGAACCCCAGCAAAGGCACGGGCCAGAGATGCTGGAGGCCTGAGGTAGACAAGCTGCATGAAAGTTCCTGCCACAGTCTGGCTCACTCGGGAGAGTGAGAAACACAGTTAAGTGTTAACAGTATGTGATGAGATAGCCCCATGCAGACCAAGAACCTTCACTAAAAACCATCCCACCAGCAGCAACAAATTCCTTAGCTTAAACGGCGGCTCTCTTCAGAGGGGAAAAAATGAAAAAAAAAAAAAAAAAAAGGAAAAAAATGCA
>VZTE01002930.1:840945-856597 GCA_013397775.1 Eulacestoma nigropectus
CCCCCCCGTCCCCGGCTCTTTGTTCTTTGCCCCTTTGTTCTTTCTCTCGAAGTTTCCAGGGGGTTTGCTGGTGCGGAGCAAAGTTGCCGAAAGCTGAGGAATTACAATAAGTGGATGTCTGAGCAAGGAAAGAGGATGGGGGTCCCTTCCCAGAGCTAAGAGCTATTCCCCAAATCCCGCCGCGTTGTCTGCTTGCGCAAGGGGTCGGTGTGGGGTGCTGGAGCCGGGCCGTGCTTGCAGTGATGCTGAAGCAGAGGAGGCTCCTGCGGCCACAGCACCAGGGCAGCGGGCACCCCCTTTCTCCACTTAAACGCGTTCTGGGGAACAAGCGTCCTTTCTGCCTTTTCGGGTGGGAAAGGGAAGAAAATAATAATAATTGGTGAACACGTAATGAGATGAGGCGGTAGGTGACAGAGATAAAGGATTTCTGAATGCTAGACTTTAGGGCACGCGTATTGGTTTGGGACACACAACCCCAGAATGGCTTTGTGTCCATCTCTTTCTTTTTGCTATTTTTCGTGCTTGCTTGATAGGGCTATGGTAAAGTGTTGTCAGGAGTTAAACAAGTTGGGGTTTAATTTCAAAGTAGATGGAATATCTTCACAGAGCAACATTACAGCTTAAAAGACAGGTTTAGTGTGGTTAATGGGAGATCACAGCGAGGTTCGGTAGTGAGAATACCACCAAAACTTCCTTGGAATAGGAAAACATCTTTATTTGGTATAATGTGGAGTAGTCTTATCGTCTCTTTACTAATCACTATTAAATGTTAGAGAACTACAAGCTTATTTTGTCTTGCACTAAGAAATTCCAGGTATCTTCACAAATGTCCGTTATCACAGGATTCTTACATCTCCTCCTGATACACGGAGGTAGGAAAACACTTTATTTGGGTGAGTTAGGTATTAGGAAAGCTGATGTGAAAGGAAGTTTTGATATAGTGCACTGGAGTAGGTCACAGCAGGTTACAGGCAGAGCCAGGTCAGAGTCCTGAACTCCAGCACACTTCCCTAACAGAGCTGCTATGCTCCCACCTTTTTAATGGATATCATGGATGAATGTAGCACTTTGGTGTTTGCTGAAAAGCTGCATGAATGGAATTCTTGTAGTCGTGAGAATGTTCACAAATATTTGCTATTTTTACATAGGTAGAGATCCTATAAAATTATTTAAGAAAATATTATATTTGCAGTAATTTTGTATTACGTAAAAATGACACAAATGTTTAGTACCATGTGCTACATTTCCAGAATTTGTATATCTTTTTTTCTGGTATTCAACAAAGCTGAGAAATGAGGTGAGATGAAATTGGGGTTGACTAAACAAATGTTCCAGACCAGGATTTTTTAAATGTGAATACACTGATAGGGATCAGCCCATCCTTCTGGCAGAGGTTAAACCCATTTTTCCAATGAAATGGAGTTTCATTTGAGGTGATGTTGGGCCTGTTCTGGCTTTGTTTTTCCTGATGTCTAAGGCATACAATCCAAGTGAGAAATCTGGGAACCTTGCAACTGTAAAACCCAGCTTTAGATATTTCAAGGTGGCAACTCAAACACAGAAGATGTCCATGAAATCTTTGACTTTTATTATTTAGGACCGTGGTTCAGAATTGGATGTAATAATTGGTCAGCAGCAAGTTAGAGAAAGATATAGGCATTGCATCAGACACTTTGGTGATAGCTTGATTTTTCTAGCTGTTTCTACACGCAAGTCTACTGGCTTATTGTTTAAATCCAGAGGCCAGCAGTACTGCTCACTGCTCTGTTTATATCCCAGTGCTCATAATGTGGAGTTGCAATATCCAGGTAAAAATGTTCAATGCCATTTAGAACAAGGAATCTGCCTTAAGCAATGCTGTAATCAGTAACAGCCAATGTTACTGAGAGCAACAGTTTCTGCAAATGCCTTACTGCCACAAGCTAACCCCAGTACAGCTGTAATTGTGCTCAAAACTAAATAAAAGCAGGTGGACAAGAAGGAGAATAAAAACTTAATTGGAAAAATGGATTTTAGAGAATGCTGTGTGTGATCAACAAAGGCTGTTTCTGTCTCAGTAATGATGATGATTAGAGGGACAAGTAGTGTTAGTGGGTGCTCGTTCAAATACAGGGTTTCTGCAGCATGAGAAAAATTATTTTCTGATTCAAAAGCGTTCACTGAAGAAAGGGTGATCGCATTTTTTAATGTTAATTAGTCTTTTTACCTGTGCTTTTTGCTGATCTAGGTAGATTTCCTTTCAGCAGATGAAAAACATATATATATTTTAAAAAATCAAAACAAAACAGACAAGCCCCTACTATTTCCCTTGGAAATTCTGCCATGAAATGCAAGTTACTAAATATTGCACAGGATTTTAGAAGGCAAATCTAAACATATGGTTTGGGATTTTGTCATCTTGGTTTTTGGAGCATTGGACAAAACTTCTGTTTTGTAGCAGTTCGTTAAAGTACTGAGTTGTTTAAATGAGATGTCAGGCAAGACCTTTTACCTCTGCATTTTTATCACCTTTGTCTGTCAATAAATACTTGCAGAAAATGAGGGGAAAATCCCCATTGTTTTTGGCTTTACTTCCCTTGCATTTGTTACTCTATCTAGAGCAATTCCAAACAGCATCAGTGCAGAGGAATAAGGCATAAAATCAGAATAAGGAGGACATTAAAAATGAACACTCTGCTTTGTAATAGATACTTCTAGGCATAGGTGTGAACGAATACTGATTCATTTATACATTTCTTAAATGGAAAAGCCTCAAGTTTACAACAAAGGTAAACAGCATGCCGTGCTGCGTTTAGCAGATGTTGGCTTGCTAACTTTAGGAAAATGGAGAGAATGGTCCCCTTGACATCCCTGCAGAGAATTACATGTTGCTAGAAAGGAAAGGAGAGCACATAACTACAAGAATTATGTTGTGAATGGAGCATTAACAACTTTAATATTGTATTTATTTTCTTTTATTCATTTATCTCAGCCTTAACAGAGTTAATTATTTTTCTGTAAATGCTCGCGTTTAGTTCTGTCAATATATATACCTAACAAAATTAAAAGAGCCTACAGGATAATGCAAATCTCAGGCTTTCAAACGTTCTAAGTACCTTATTATATGTGTAAAATTACCACTAACCATAGTAAATAGTGGTACATTTTGGCTAAGATTCAGTTGCTGAATAAATAGCATTTAGATTTTTTTTCTTACTGTTATACCATGCATGAAGAGAGCTGGAGCTCATTTCATCATATAGGATAGGAGTACAATTAGGATGTTGACTGAACATTCGCAGAAAAAGCTGGAGATAGTGGCGTGTATCCATCTAAGTATTTCAACTGTTTCAAAATTTGCCATTCTTAATAAATAGAGTAGTAATAATAAACTTAGAAACTACTTCCCCATGTTTATATTCTGTCACAAAAGACTTCTTATTCAAAGCACAAAAATGAGCATTTCTCTGTATTTTCTTCATAACTCATGACCCTGAAGTGCAGCGCTGGCATAATACAGGCAATCTCCTTCCTTCAAAATATTTGCAAGAATTGCATGTTATTGCCCATGTGTGGGATTTTGAAAATATGTCAGTAATGTATAGGTGGCTCTGGCTCTAAACATGGAGGGAGAAAAGGTGATAAATCAGCATCAGTTCATTCTAAGTAACGGATTAAGATAAAGGCTCTGTTCTGTTTTCATTGCAGTTAACACCAAAACTCTCGTGACTTTGAATAGCTTCCTCGTATTGTTTGGGTTGTGGAAATGCTCAGAAATCCCAGCCAGCGTTTTGGTTTTCTTGTGCAGAAATACACAGAACTGACATCATCTTCTTTGTAGAAAGCTGTAGTTCCAGGCCTTAATTTCTTCAAAGATTTCTAGTTAATATTTTAATATTTTTCAGCATGCAGTAGGAAGTTTGCCCTCCTCCCTCTCCCCGAAATAGTTATCATGTCCATGAGTGGCGTCTTTGGTGTTTTGCATTTAACTATTTCAAACCTTCATTCAAATACAGGATAGCGATGATTTTATTTTTTTTTTCATTCATATCAAATACAAATCCTTACATTGATGCCAGTCTTGGGAAGCTGCCAATGAACTGTTGTTGCTACATTTAACATCCATTTATGACGGCTGTTAAAATGGGTGAGGAACTTGCACATTTTTTTCCAGTTAGGAAAATGTTCAAGTAGAACTCAGCTAGGTAATTCCATGCAGATGCTTATCAGTCAATGCTTTCTGAACAAATTAAATCACTATTTAATATCTTGTTTTACCTTATTCTTTCATATTTTTGTATTTACATGAGAAGAGCAAGACATGTAAAATAGGCTTGCAGTTTATAATTTAGAATACTTCTTCAAATGAGGAATTAAAATAGCACAGATCTCTGAACTATAAATAAGAAAATATTTTTTTTTCTTTCTAACTTGAATCTTCTCTGAGTAATTTTCTTCCCTCCTCCCTCCATATTCATCTTGTCTACTTGAAAAATGTTGGGAGTACTAGGCATTTTAGTAGGATACAGTAGTGACTCCTCTATGTTCAAAAGATACTTGGAGTTCTTTATATCATGTCTTTGTAGAAAGTGTTAAATACTTTTAGGCTGATTGCATCTTTTACATATGCCAAAAAAATTACTGTAAACCAGTGATAGTTTCCACTGACAACTGGATATCAAAAGATTTTGCAGCTGCACACATACGTGAACCGCTACTGACATCAGGTACTTCTGGGGCAGGTGGTGTGTTCAGGTGAAAATAACCAAATGGAGTTTATACTTCTAAATTTGGTGATACCAACTTCTTTTAAACACTGCGTAGAGAAATTTGCACTTTTTGTTTTTCCTTTTCCAATCTGTAATAACATCTAGCCAGTGGACTAAGTGTGATAGATAAATACAGATATCTATGACAGATACAGATGTGTGTGTATCTATCTATCTATCTATCTATCTATCTATCTATCTATCTATCTATATCTATATATATCTCCCATTACAGCCAAGGAAAAATTTACTCAAGGGGACAAACTTGCTTTAAAGGAAGTGCCACATAAAAGAGGAACTTTATCCATCCAACGTTATCTGTCTTGGTAGAATAAAGAAATTACTGAAAATGTAGCATCCAACCTTCTTGAAGCATTTATGTAAGGAAGGATCACCAGTAGTAGACCCATGTGAGAGTGACTATAATGACTGAACTATATCTCAATTCCTTTACGGATTACCTGGCAAATAAATTTTCATCAATATTAAAAAAAAAAAAAATCTTTAAGAGGGAAAATATACTATAAATTCAACCATAGAATACTGGGGGTCCAAAGTTTTTTTAATTGTTACGCAGCAAGCAGCGTTCATAGGAAAATATTCAAAGTGGGGAGAACAATAGCTGAGGGACTGTGACAGGACTGATACCCACATAGATCTTTCCTGAACTAACAGAAGTTGCAGACCAAATCATTTGTCATTGGAGTGTTAGGATCTTTCAAATCACATTGAAGCCAATCTTATCTCTAAGGCCGGCATCACATCCATTGAAATCACTGAGATTCATGTTCCACAGTCTGAGACTTCTGCAATCATTACTAAATTTTGAGTGGCTTATTTTGATACTAATAATTTTAAATGGTTGGGTAGAACTGATGTGGTAAACCTGTGATTGATTGTAGTACTTGACATTTAACAGCTGAACTTGTTCTGTTCATCCAAGGGGCACCAAAGACGTTATCCTGACTTTCACATAGGGGAACTGAGGCACAGAGAGAGAGGAATGACTCTCAGAAGCCCAGGTTTCCAGTGATATGTTGGTGATCAATTTAGGAATACAGAGCAGCTTGCATATACCTGCTACACACGTTGTAGCCTCATAAAGTGCATTCATTTCACGGTGCCTTCACTAACTCCTAAAACCTTCTTTCAGCTGTTTCCTCTAGAGCTTTGTGACACACTTACATTTAGTGGCAACCCTTCATTCATCAAATGTCTATAAAGCTTGTACCTTGTGGTCACCTGTATGAAGATTGGAAGGCCTGCTAATTTTTCCAGTACCCAAATAACTTCTTGGATGTTAACTCCTGTATTTCTAAGTGCAAGAGCAGAATCATGTGAAATCAGATGGAATTACTCTTGCATAGCATTTCTTGGACTGAGGGCATGGAGAGGAAAACTAGGATCCCACTTTGTACATGCTTGCAGCAGCATAAAGCTGAGGCAGAAAACCTGAGCTGTAATGGAAAACAGTGAAAGGCCATTTCTATAAGACTTGTACCTGAAGAATTGCCCCAAGAAGCAGCAACTGCTGCTGGAATAGAAGAAACTGCTTCTGGATGTTAACTCTGAGTGGTCTTGGTAACTTAGACAGAAATCTGATGTCCTATCTGCACAGGTGGAAATGTAAAGCAATAGTCTCCTAACAACTGGAAATTACTACACCAATCTCTCAAAAATCATTACTCATATGAAAGAGTTAAAAAGAAAAAAAATTGGTTTGTGCAAAACCACGTCTCCTACCATATATCTGGCTGTAGTAAGTAAGGTCAGGAATGTGTTTTTACGTCAACAACCATCAAAATGATTGACTGTTGATTGTGGCCATGCTTTTCCTTTTTCTGTAGTCTTAACTGAGCACCCACGTCCCAAGGACTCAGAGCAGGAGCTGAGCCCCTGCTGTGTGTGCCAAGCCTGATATGCAGAACACTGAGGTTCTTGGGAAGGCTCCATGAGGACTTGGATGGGGTGTTTGTGAGCTAGTGCCTCTAGTTCCCAGCAGAAATTTAGCAGCAAAACATTATGGTGGAGTCTCTAAACTAGTGCAATTGTTCTACAGCAAAGAACTGTACCACAGTACCCAGTGGCACAGTGCAAAAATTTGCTCAAAGTAAAATCACCCGTGGTAAAGTAAGTGAGTAGAAGGAAATAACGGACACAACTAAACTCTGGGTACTGTGTATGAAAAACAGTGTTAGTTAGGAAAAAATGGTTTGATATCAGTCAGTAACGTTGAGTCTCCCTGATGTTTCTTTTAATTCTCCTGTAACTGAAATGAGAACTGGCTGCAGCGTAAGGGAACTTCAAGAACACGTGGTGGGCTGGTGGACACAGTAACATACTCAATACCAGGCTGAAAATTTTCTGCCAAATAAGAGGCATGTTTGGCCAGCTCACGGGAGAGGGTAAACGGGGACGCAGAGATGTTTGCAAGGGAAGCAGTTCCCCAATGTTACCTTCTCCGTGCCCTCCCCTGCAGAATCCCATTCAGGGGATGAGCTCCAGCTTGGCAGCCTGGCTTGTCAGTCCTGCCACACCTGGCTGGACACCAGGTCCCTCCTCCCCTGCCTGCTTTTTGCCGTGCAAAAAGGCAGTGCCAGGTGGCTACGGCTGTCCTCGTTTCTTCTCTCCTTTTGGCTAGAGCTGCCATCTGACCAGAGGGGTAACATGGGGAAGGCTGATCCATTCCCTGACCTGTTTGGGGCTATGATTGCATAGCCCAAAATTGAAAAGACAGTCCTCTGCAGTGGGTCTCATGCTTTTGGTGAAAATGCTTGACACTGCCATGCAGCTACAGAGCAAATGAAATGACTGGCACTATTCTGAAGCACCTTTTATTTTCTACTTCATCATCTACAAGTAGATATATATACAGATTTTGGGGCTATCCTTTCTATTCCTTTCTGAATCTTCTAAGAAGACAAAAACAAGACCAAAATTATCCCTTCTTTATTAAAGTCATTAAAACCCCCACTCTGACAACCACAACCCCAAATCTATTGGATCACGTATTTTACAGAAATTGATAAATTGGTACATACTGTCTTAGACATGACGAAGTTCCTAAAGCTTTTTAAACTTGATGTTTCTAAGCTATGAACAAACCATGATTCAGTAATGCAGTGTAAATAGCATAGTTAAAAAGGAAATAACTTGCCTCCTTGGCAGAATTATCATTGCCCTGCGTGTAGGAAAAGCCTTCATAGCTGGCTGCCTTTGCTGCGATCACTGGTGTACTTTTTTTCCCAGGATATCCTGTTGTTTGCCACTCTCCTTCCGCAATCATTTTTGTAGTGCTTTTGGATGCAGGAACTTCTTCCGGTGAAATGTTTTGTGCAGCACCTAACAAATTTACCATCCTACCCTGGATAATGCTACAGTGCTGTAAATGCCTCATGAGAACACCTCTGGTAGTGTAATCTGGTGCAGTTACCCTGTGTTTTGTAGCCATTGCTCTGCACTGACACTTGGTTGGGTCTGACAGCAGCAGGTCTCTCGCTCTGCCTTTTGTGGCAAAAGAGAAGGACCTACTATTTTGGGAGTTCTTTCTGCCAAAAGCTGAGACCTGTAATCCTGCTAACATCAGAAGGAAAGGAGAACATGCAGCTCTTGGCAGCAGCAAGCCCCACTAATTTCTGCACTGCCCAGAAATTAACTTCAAGAGTCTCAAAATTGTCATTAAAATTCAATTGTTTCCCTTCACATTTAGACATCCGCCCAAGGAAAAACACCCATTGTGTAACTTCTCCCCCTCTCCCTGGAGGATGGGAAGGTTGCAGCCCTCATGGTGGCTGAAAAGACAGAGGCAAGAAAATGAGCTTACCTTGCTGCCCTAAAGTTAAGCAGTAATCCACATGGCACCAACACTGAAGTACCTAATAATTTGGATGTAGAATTTAATTGCTAAAGAATTCACATTGCTTCTGCTACTGTCTTGGTTATATAAATATCTATAACTTTATTTTTTTATTTTCTTGCTTCTTTTTTTTGTGTATAATATGACCAAAATACCATGGAAAAATGCAACTTCTCAATTTTTAAATTTGAAATTGAAGATTGGATTCTCAGCTAGTATAAACTGGTATGACTCCCTTGGGTTTTCACTGGCTCCATTATCTGGTTTCTAGTCTGTGGCTCTGACCAGGTAATTGCCAAAAAAGACCTCACCATATCGTAACATTCATATATAGTAATGGAATTCAGGGTTCTGACTGAGGTTAGGCAGTTAAGTGTAAGTAAATGCCTTGGTCTGTGGAATAAGATATTTTCACTTTTCTCATAATTTTCCATCATGAACAACTGGATAAAACCAGCGTTCTCTCCTTCCCATCGGCCTCTTGGCCATCTGCTGAGGCCTGCTGGTGTAAGAGGAAGAATGAGTTCAGTATCACATTTCACTTAGGGGTCTAGAAATGAGCATCTTTAATGCACACCAAATGAGCTAAATTACAGGGGAGTGCTTCCAGCAGGCATTCCAGGGCTGTGAATACAGCCTGGGAACCCATGGGCCAGCATGCTTTGTCACCCTGGCTGATGCTTAGAGAGGCCTCCCTACATGCTTCTGTACACCATTTTCTACCTGTATCTATCCCATCTTTGCAAGCACAGCTTTTTGTTTGTGCCTGGGGATGTACTGACGCATTCCGAAAAGTCAGAAGACTCACTGAACTTTTGAAGCTGGATAATGTCAATGTGCTTCAAGCAGGGTCTAGATGGAGTTGAGGTCCTTCTATCCAAAATTATTTAAGACCCAGTATTGACCTATCCATCTTTTAACTTAACATGCCAGGTGAAGTTGTGCAGCCTCAGAGAAGATAATTCATACAGTGTTGGGGTTCCATAATGGTGTCTTGGGTGCTTTCTTCTCTACTGGAATAGTATCAGTTCCTGAGTCATTATATAAAACAGAGCACTTAGAGAATTCAAGTTCAGGGATGAAGGGTTTTGTGTTTGCTCTTCTTCCAGTCTATAAACTATTTTATGCGTAGGCTGCTTCCACTCTCCTTTTGAAGCTCTACCATCAGCATTTAAGGTCATTCAGGCAAGAGAAGGGAAGCAGCAAGAGAGCATGACTGCAGCCTCCTGTGAAAACATTGCATTATGTGGGGTAATCCTGGATTTCTGGCTTCCAGGACTCCTTTAGCACTTACACATTAAGAATAAAATACATTAATGGGCTTTTGAGAATTCCTGAGATATGACCTTAATCATAGATAGAGCCTATCTGCCATTAAACATAATACCTTCTTGATAGCCACCTCCTGCAACCTTTGCCGTTGAGGTCTGTTTGGAAAGGCAAGAGGCACCCTGGAAATCTTGAAGCGAGTACCTGCACCCCCAGGAATTGGGCCCATCATGTACTGTTTTGAACCTGTACTTTCCCCAGTGCGTTGCCTGTCCCCTGCACACGCAGCAGAGCTGCTGAAGTGCAGGCTGTTAATCGCCTGTTGGCTTAATATTTGTGCAGCGTGTCAAAGGGGAAAGGGCTTCAATTCTGTTTGCATTTTAAATAACTGTCTTGGCAGTTACACAATCCACAGTGTTTATGTTTTTATGGAATGCGCCATTTGTGACTGTTGTTTTAAGAAGTGCAGATATTAAACATGGCCAAGCAGGTTCTACAGTGGGTCTGGCCTGGGTCAGCCTTGCGCGGGCTGTCAAGGGCATTTGGAGAGGTGCCACTCAGCACTGCACAGTTTGCCTGCTTCTACTGGCATATTATGACTTGGTGATGGCAGTTTGGCAACTTTTATCTGTATCAAGCAAGCCAGATTCTGATCCCTTTACTTACAGCTAGTTCAAATTCCTCTGATACTAGACTCAACTCTTGTAAAAAGCCAGATGGTAGAAACTAAGAGCTGAGCTTATTCTGAGCAGACTTGGATCTCACATTAGTTGAGGGCCCCACCCTGAATCCTGATCTCTGATAAATTAACTTTTTAATGTTTCATTACTGCTAGGGCACAAGCCAAATGTCTACGCAGATATTTATGTTCCAACAGACAAATGCAAGCTCATTTTTTTCTTCTGATTTGTAAGTATGTTATGTTTTACAGACATGAGTAACTCATGTGGGATCTTTCCCACAGAGGAAAACCAATGTAAATTCACATGACTCAGGGATTTGTTTCAATGCTCATGTATAAGCTCTCATTAGAAATGATTATGCTTGAAGATCAAAAGAAAGTACACTCACTTGTATTAATGTTTAATGCATAATTCACATTGTTAGAACAAAAAACAAAACAGTTGGTGGTTGTTACGACAAATATCAAACATTGGCACTACTAACCAACTCCCACAGAGGATCCCTTCATTGCCTGGCATTGGCTGCGCGCTGAGATTCCCTCTTGCGTGTGCTGTGCCATAGTCTCGGAGATTTAAAGACACCTTCCTCACTGGATGAGTAATGCCCCTGCAATGACAGGAGTGGGGGAGAGCCAGGATACCCCACCAGTGCAGGTGGATCCAACACTTAGAGACCTCTCAGTTGAAGCAGAGTGTACAATAATCCAATCCAGCTTTTTTATTCAAGTGGGATTTCAGATCAGGCATGCTCCTATAAAACTCTCATTGCCTTCAAGCTGAGTTTAATATCAGGATTAATATTTGAGCCTTAATATCAAGACCCATGGCCAAAGTCATCCAGCACCACAGAATTTAAGTACTTGATTTCTTGTTTACGTTTGTCCACATTTACCTTCTTCCGTCAACACTTATTTTGTTACCAGAATTATTCTTACTTAAATAAGCAGATTTGGCGTGAGGGAGTTGTAGGTGAAATCCATTCCCCATATCCGTTAACCAAGACAAGCACAGGAGGGAAAAGCCATGCTTGTAATCACAAAATGAGAATCCTGTGGGCATCACTGCCTGTTGCATAGAGTAGCTGGGGCTACTTCATTTGTGTAAGGGAAGTCCCCAGGTTACCCTCTGTAATGTGTGACACATTACAGTCTTTGACACAAAGAAGAAGCTGGATTTTTTCATCTTTGTAGCTTTTAATGGCTTTTCCCATGTCAATGTTTAAAGGGTCAGCAATTTGTATAATTTGGCTTTTATATTTATGCTTCTTTCAAAAAATTGGCTGGTTTACTACCTGAGCTTACATAATTTCTACCTCATTTAGTTTTTGTTCGGGTCCCCCCCAACCCCTGCCAAAAGCAAACCAACAAACAATCCTAACTTTAAAGTTTAGGAGGCTTCATTCACATCAGAGAGTCACCTCTCTTCCATGGATGTCTGTGGCATGGCATGACACTGAATGACATTTGACAGACTTTGTGCTTGGCACAAGGTCACGAAACATCTTGTACATTCTCAGTTTCAGTTCAGTCACTTTCCTGTATGGCAGTGATGCAATACATCTGATTCAGAGCAGAGGCAGAGCAGCTGCTTGGGTTTCAGGTAGGTTCTCCCTGATCCAGACCTCTGTAAGCAAACTACAAATTAGCTCTCTATTCTTAAGGTGCCTCCTGAAGGCCCTGTTGTTCTGCAAACCCTTCTGTGTGAGTCTGTGAGGTTCCTCATTCAGGAACTCAAATTGCTGAATCAGATTGGGTGCTATTGCTATGAATGGAATGCAGTCAAATGGATCATGGGTGTCTCAGAGGGCAGAGCAGAGCTTTGGGGTTTGTTTTCCTTTTGTTGGGAACAAACCGCTCAAAATATTTATGATTGAGGAGCCGATATTTCTTCCAGTAAAGAACCTTTTGTCCTCTTTAGGGCAGTTGAGAAGGTATTTAGAGTATATACTGGTTAAATTGTTTATTTTTAGTGGAATGCACATGGCATTGCTACCTTGAAACTGATCACAAATACATTTCTGTTGTGGGGTTTTTGTTGAGGAAGAAAAACCTGTAATGAATTAAATATGCTTCATAAGGAAAGAAGTAGGTCAAATGTTGGGCTAAATTAACCTCATGTTATACAAAATGACTAAATTCTGTTGTTTTCACCTGTGGGACTCTGGACTTGTCTACACACTAAATTATTTTAAGACACTTATTAGATACACTGCAGTAATTATGTTCGACTAAACTCATATGTAGACAACTCTTATGCCAGTGTAACAATTCAGTTTCTTGAATTACCTTAATCCACTTTGAAAGTGGATTAAGTGAAACCAGGAAACAACTTGGTCATTCCAGAATGAATTAACTATCTGAACACAGTTCTGCTTTACATTCACATCCGACCTTATTCCACCATAATTTTCCTGCGCTGAGAGGTTCTTAGGATATATCTACATAGCAAATGAATGTGATTACAGACACACCAACTCTTCCTGTACTCTCACTGGCATGAGTAACAGCAGTAATGAAAGATGGTAGCACAGACTTCAGTACAGCCTATTAAGTGGAGCATATATATGCAGCTGGTTGTGAACAGCCTCTGCTGAAATCCACCTCATCACACCCCCACTTCAAACACAACTCACGTCCCTTACACCAATACAGGGACTGGGAATGCCTCTCTGCATCTCTGGTGTGTACACACCAAAAACTGCATGTGTCATAGGACTGCACAGCAGAGCTAAATGGGAACCAGGTGAATTTAACTTCAGAGGTTAATCACACTGGAGAAGAAGCATGGCTCACACATTTTTAATATACATACCTCTGACAACCAAATAAAGCGTCAGCTGTGTGACTGCAGAAGCCAAATTAAATGTGCTGTAGACAAGCACAACTCAGATGATTTCACCAGGGCTGGATTTGGCTCCATAGTTGAGATCTTGCTTATTTGGCTGATACTTGTTTTGTTACCGATCTGCTCATTTATTTTAATGAAATTAATGCATTTTAATGTTCCTTTAAGTGCATTCCAAAAATAGCAATTTGATTAACTAATTCACTTTTAGAAGTGTAACAATCACAATGAAAAATCTCTGTTAGCTGAGGTATGGTGTAATTTTAACTAGCATCTTGGTAGCTACGCCATACCCTTCATCCTTTCAAACAAACTCCCCACATCAATCAAAAGAGCCTCACTTAAAAATGAGTGGCGAAATACAGACAGCAATCAAGCTGTACACACTGCTTCCCAAATCCACAAAAAATATGTGTCAGTAATGTACTCTGTTCAGACAGTAGAGTTAAGACAGGTAAGAATTTACCCTAAAAGCAGTTCAAAATGATATCAGAACAGAAACATGTAGCAAACTTGTCTTTCCAGCCAAGCCAGAAAGCATCCTGAGTAGCTTAGGTTTAAAAAAGAAAAAACTGAAACCCAGTGCTTTCAATTTCAGGCTTCTTAAAATGATGCTTAGACTGTACAATATTTCAAGAATGTTTTCTTTTTTCCCCAAGTCTTTTTCCAGCTGCAATAGGTGATCTCACCATTTAAAATAAGCTGCTGCTGAGGGCACCTGAGCCCAGCAACAGAGAAGGTGTACACTAACTTCTCCCTGACTTTATCACCTTATAAAAACTGGAACTGCAAAACCCGATTAGTAACGATATTAAGCAAAGGCAATTTTCCCTCTTATTGTATTTAAATGAGGAAAATGAAAGTATTAATGCTAATATTAAGGCTGAACAGAGGCAGTTGCAAAAAATAATTTAGTTTCAGCCCTGCTACATGCACCACTTCACGAAGTCTGCTGCGCTAGTTACCTGTGCGTTGGCGATGTTGTAACTTGTTGTTATTCTAATAGGTGGTGTGAAAAGCAACACAGAAGAGGGAAACTTGTCTCAGGGCTCTGCTGGGACGCTCTGCGGTCACAGAGTAGGTGGTGTGGTGCTGCAGCAATGTGTGGGTAACAAATGCTTTTTAGATGAAGAGGCACTTAAACTCAGGCTGCCATGGGTAGTTTAAGCGAGGCCTAGTGCTGGGAATACTTTTGCATGCGAGTAAGGTCTCACGTGTGAAAATGTCCTCGGAATTTAGTGGGAGCGTTCATGGAGATTTGCAGGATCTGGCTTTGCGAAGCGCACGAACCCAGGGCAGCGGATGCGTGTGGCTGCTGCTATGGCCGGGCACAGCGCTGCCAGCCTGCTCGGCGGTCACAGCGGCCCCGGGGCTGCCGCAGGCCCGGCTCGCTCTGCCTTATCGCAAACCCTCCCGCTTTCGGGAGCAGCTGCTCGGCTGCCCCAGCTGCTGAGGTGGGAGCGATGGCTCAGGCTCCCCTCACCGAGCCCTGCCAGGGTCTGCGCCAGCGCTTGGCTCTCCTCGGCGGCGACGCCATTGCGCAGCCGGGGGCCCCAGTGCGGCCCGGGCTGCCCGGCCCGCAGCCCCCCCGGGGCACCCCGGCTCCCGGCGGAGCCGTGGGGCGCTGTGCGCCGGGGGCTCCCCCGCCTTCCCCTGCAGAGCCTTGCAGGGGACGGGGGGGGCGCGGCGCTGGGCCTGCACGGCAGCAGCGGTGCGGCATCCTCGCTCCTCGCCCGGCCTCCTCTGGCATTCCGGGTGCTTTTCTTTTTCGTCTTTATTTTTTTTTAATTTGCTGGGGGGTTTTTTGTGTGTGTGCGGTGCCTGTTCCCCCGCCCCCGCCGGCCGCTCGGCACATGGCCTGCTAGCGGCCGGCGGCGCGTGTGTCCCCGCGTCCCCTGGGCGAGGTGTCCCGTCCGCCGCCCGCATCCCGGCCGTGGGGGGCTGGCACCCCCTTCCCTCCCCATCCCCCCTTTTCGGCAGTCGCCTTTTTTTTGTTGTTGTTGTTGGTTTTGGTTTGTTTTTTTTTTTTTTCGTGGTTTTGTTTGTGTTTTTTCCAGGTGGGACGTGGCGGTGACCGGCGAGGCTCGCCCGGCACTGAATGTCACCCTGAAGGTAAAATGAAAGACACGGAGATGAACGCATGCCTGCGCCCCGCGCCGCCGCTCCCCCGCGCCCGCCGGCGAGCGGCCGCCACCATCGCGGGGCGGCAGCCCCCGCCGCGCCCCGGATTTCCTGTGCCGGCTTTTCGTTAC
>VZTE01002930.1:857981-881794 GCA_013397775.1 Eulacestoma nigropectus
TTATTTTTTATTTTCCCCTGGTCATTAATGCCATGAAGGCATGACTGGTCTGGAGGTACATTTTGAAGTGCTGCAGGGGATGCACTCCGTGTACTGGTTCTAGTTAATATGTTTTTCGTGATCCCAGAGAAGAGAGGACTGCATTTAAGAGATGACTAAATAATGGGGGAGGCAAGTAAAAATGAATAGACTATAAAGGAGACGAAAATGAAGGTGAATGGTAGTGTGGGAAGGCAGGCACTGAGCAGCTTGGGTTTCTCTCCTGTAATTCTCCCCTTCCCCTATACTGTACCCCTGTCCCAGTCCACCCCCACCCCCTGGAATCCTGTCTTTTCATACTATTAAGGAGATTCTAATAGTAAACGCAACAGAAAAACAGATGACCCCCCCCGCCCCCCGCTTCAACCTATCACTGTCTGTGACTGGGAGGGAAATCCGAGTGGCCTTTGTATAAACCCACCAAAGTTTTAGGCATTTATTAGCTACCCTGTTTAAAATACAACGTATAAAACTTGCTTGATACATTTCATTGTTACTTCCCTGTTTTATTTCAGAGGACAAAATGTTCTGGTGTAGCATGCCTACCCTCACTTTCAGAATGGGAGTAGTTTACAATATAACCTACATTAGATTATACATGGTGCGTGCGTTGCATTTCCACTGAAAATAGCCAAAGACTTAGAATGGCGAAGCGACTCATGTGGTTATGATCTTCCTTGTCTTGGGAGCATCAAGGTAGCTGTGGTTCAGCATGCTGGGGAGGGGGCTCCGTGGTGTGAGGCGTTTCATGTCTGTACAGGAATCTGGCACGTCTCCTTTTAGAGGACTTAAAAAATGTGCCAGGGGCAGGAGAAGGTAAACACGACGTTCAGCATGCTCATTATCAAAATAAGGAAAACAAATCGATTGCATTAACTGTCTGTGCTGCATCACAGTTATTCCACAGTATTTTGTCAGAAATTAAAAGGTTACCACGAGAGTACTATATCCATATCTCCAGCCTGGCACCACTTATTACTGCAATGGTATTTCAATATTAAGTGATCTTAGAGATATTTCGTCTTTCATTTTGAATCCCGAATTTGAATCAGCATTAGGATGTCAGGGCTGTGAGATAAGGTATAACAAACTAAGTAGACAGCTGAAGGGCTCCTGGTGAAGGTGTTGCTGAGAAGGATATCTTGGGCTGTTCGCAGTAACCTTGTTTACAGGGACATTTCAATTGCAACCTGAATTTCAGCGAGAGGCTGCCTGGACTAATGCCTGTGTGTCTGAAACCCATCACGAGTGTCTTTTGCACTCTAAACCTTCTCTCTGCCTTCCTTGCATACCCATAAAAACTTTTCTGGAAGGTTAGGATGATTTTCTGATATGAAAATTAAGATGTTTTCCTAAGAGGAACACTGCTCTTTGAACTCGTGTACATTAGCAACAAAGTATTCATGAGGTTTGATTTTTTTTTTGGCTCTCTGATGTGTCAGGATCAGTAGTTGCACCAGTCTTTTTAACTTCACGTGTATGGCTTTGATTTATTATATTTTAGCCTCGGCAGTTTTGAGCGTATTTTGGAGCACATGAAGTCGGTTCAAGTCAGAATGTGAAAAAGAGGCATATAGTAACAAGGAACAGTTTTGTAGTGATCTGCTAATTTTTTGTTTTCTTTTCCTAAAGCTGTTCCAGGAAAATCACGTGAATTTAGCGAGTGGGTGCTAAATGCCAGCAGCCGCATTGATGAAGAAAAATGCTGTTGAAATACTTTGGAATAATAAATAGGATATGTAATGGTCAACCACAAGATAAACATTTTACACGGTGTTTTTATGGCTCTAAATTGGCTGCATTGTAAACCAAGCTCACTACTCTATTAAGTCATCAGAGTTTTCAATTATTTAAGATTTTTAGTCAGGCCATCTAATACAGTCTTCATCATCCCCATCAGAGAATTATGCGTAAGGTTGTAATTCCTTGTTGTTGCTATGTGAGGGCTTTGTTGTGGATGGGGGTTTAATTTTGACTTATCAGGACAAATATTACAAAGCATGCACACAGGAAAAGAATTATATGGAAATAGCCCCAGTCCTACGAAATGGGGATAGTTATGGCACTGAAATGTAGGTAATACAATTTGAGATCCACTCAGTAAGAAACCTTGACAGTATCTGCCTTGCAGGTACCGTGCATTTGGAAATACTATATCTCCATTTAAATGCAGATCTTCAGTTTTCTCCAGGGGGCAGTTGGCGAATCTTTCGATTGAACCACCGGTACTAGGAAAACTAACTGAAGATTTACCCATGAACAAGAGACCCTTTCAAGTCTGCTTTTTTGAAATAATGATTATAAAATTTCCTAATATTGCAGTTTTATATTGATTTTGAATGTTTTTTCAGAAGTCACAGGGAAGGAATAGTGCCTTTTACTCAAGGTAGGCCAATGTCTGCACGCTTATTTAGCAATCCTAACAGAGATAACTGCTACAAATAACTTCTTTGTTTTTATATGGGTATTGTTTGCATGTGAGTTTTGTCAAATGGACAGAGCAGTCTTGCTTTGATTTTGACCTAGATTCCTCCTGATTATTCCAATGCAGCTAGTACCTGCTTATTTCCCACTGTGAAAATAGGAGAACAACTGTTGATGCTATCTAGCTGGGGCTGCATGGGCAGTAGGCACGCATGTCCAGTCCTCTCCCCTCCTCCTCCTCCTCGGCTTCCTTAGTAATGGATAAAATAGCACTGGGGGCCAAAGAAGGTGCAAGCTAGTATTTCCCCTCTTGGGAATTTTCATTCCTTGAGAGTTTGATTCAAAGAAAACAAGACAGGGGGTGGGGGGAAGAGTAGAATGAGTGAATTTATTCCATCTCCCTATTTGGCATGTGAATTTTGCACACTTACAGGGATGAACAGGGCCATGAAACAAGTCACACATCCATGTATTCCATATTTGCTGGAAACTCAGTGTCAGTAGGTGCCAGTCCTCCTTAGAGGGGCTTGTCCCATCCAGTCCAGTTTTCTGTTTTGTTTGTCAACTGTTTGGTTTGCAGTGCAACCCAAGGATTGAATTAAATGCCCAGGACGCAGGGAACGGGAGCTCCCTGTTTGGGATGCAGGCAGCACAAACTACCTGAAGCAGGGCAGACTGATCCTTTCTGTACTGGGGGGAGGTCCATGCACTCACTCTGTGTGTTCCTGGCCGCTCCTGTCTTCCCGTTGTGGGCAAGGGTGCTGCCTGTGGATGCTGCCCTCGTCCCTGTGCCAGAGCCATGAGACTGTGGAAATACCATCCATATTATGCTTACCTGTTAATGGCATACTGGCCTCAATACCCCAGAGAAAACGTGCACTTCAGCCTCTGCGTGGAGTTCAGGCAGATCTGCAAAGTCCAATCTTATATGCGCCAGCGTTAATGGCAGCGCTCCCATTCAGCTTAATTGATATTCCTATAAACATCTGCAGGTTTCTGTTTCTAGTGGAGGCTACAGCTGGGTGGGCTTCTTAAAGGCATGTTTTGCATATTGAGGTTGAAAGGGAAGTCAAGCCCAATACATTAACTTATCATCTGTGTCATTCTCTTGACATCATTTGGATTACTACAAGCATATATGACAAGGAGATTAGGTGCAAGATCTTCGCACACACATCCTTTTCTTAGCATGTTGATCAGTGGAGATGTTACTTCTCTGAAAACCTTGTTCTAAGTCAAGTCTAGGCAAGCACAAACCTGTGCAAGCATATACAAGTGGAGCAAGGCCTATCCTTTATAATACCTTTTTTTTCCTTTAATGGCTAGGCAAGATCTCTTATTATAACTCAACCATTAGGGGAAAGAAAATGGAACTTTTCTCAAACAGCTTTTCTGTTGGGGAATCTAGTGGCAGTTGCTTTGAAGCATGTGTAATTGATTATCATACATTTATTTTAAAGAGGAGACATAACAAGGAATCTAACATGATGTTTTGGAATATATCTTCTCCCCACAATGTTCTTGAGGGAAATGTAAGGTTGCAGGCATCATTTCATGCCCTGTATGTTTTTGAACATAAATCAAAGAAATTGTTGGAGAGTTATAGATGTTCATAGCAACTGTAGCTATAATAAACACATGCAGTATATATTTTCCAAGCTATTTTGTATGGGTGAAAAGCTGAAGCTGGCGTTTTGTACGAACAATTCAACTTAATCACTGAAAATTTATTTCCTAGTTAGGGTGGTTTACCAGCGTAGCATGAAGTTGTACACCTTCGTTTAAGTTCATCTGGTTATGGAGGCTCAGTTAAAATTGGAAAAGAATTTAAATTGGATCTGGATACCTTGAATGAATTATTCCTGACATCAGATTTATCATGGTGCCTCC
Source organism: Eulacestoma nigropectus (assembly GCA_013397775.1). Classification (NCBI taxonomy): domain Eukaryota; kingdom Metazoa; phylum Chordata; class Aves; order Passeriformes; genus Eulacestoma; species Eulacestoma nigropectus. The sequence continues at coordinate 862,335 of VZTE01002930.1, forward strand.
ATGGTGATATTTACATCTATATTATCACCTATATGGATTTCAATGTGTGCTGGATATTTTAGAGAGCAAATAAAAGATAAGAACAGTGTGAAAGCCCAAACAATTTTAATTGTACCCATAGCACAAAATACGAGCATATTTAATACAATGGGACAGAGAATCTTGAATGATTGAGTAGTGCAGAGCTTCTAATGGGAACAGCAAGTAGCTTAGGCATACACAGTTCCCAATGATTGTATTAGTTTTGGTTTAAAGTCTTGATAGATGAAAAGCAAAAAGCAACTTACGGAGGAGTTTCAATGAGAATACAGCCACTCATTTTGTGATGATGAAGAAGGTGTTCCATATTTTGATTAGGATCCATGTGCATTAAAAAGTTAAAAAGGAAATCCAGTAGTCACAGTTATTATGCATGTGGATACACTGAGGAAAGGACGCACTCAGGATCTGTGCAGGAATCAGACAGGTCTAGATGAACAGAGTTTCAGACTTAATATTTAAGCAAAGTCCTAAGTGTCTGAATAAAACAGGTAGGATATGTTTCTTGGAGTCTCTGTGTACTATTGGATTCTGAGATTGATAATTAAAACTGATAGTGCTTATTGAAAATTTTGAGACTAGCTGAAAGGTGAGACTTTTTTAAAAGTGTCACTGTGCATCTGCTGGACTTCTTGTTTATTGCAGTTACCTTCAATTGTTTCTCTTTACAAGAGCCAGAAATCTCTTTTTAAACAAGAAGGTGGGTCTCTTATTACTTGACTGCTGGAAACAAGGTTTTAAAATATAAAACAAATGTTTATGTAAAAACTGAGAACTTGCTCTGGTTTAGTCGTTTGTAGTATTAGCTATAAGTGACTTCTTGATAGTATGTTTGAATTTTAAGGCTGTCATGAATTAAACAAGCTTTTTAAATTGTTACAACTGGCAGATGTCAGGAAGACAGGGCATGGCCCGTCTTGGACACCTGTACTGGTTTAGACTTTAGAAGAGCAGGTAGTGGGGTTGGCTTCCAAGGGCCACCCTTTCCACTGGGGATAGGAGGAATGGAGACCTACAGCTTCTGACATCACATAAGCTTGGGGTCAGCCTCCCCTTCATTTCTCTCCTAGCTCTTGCTCTCCATCCTCTCTGAACATACTTTTGCGGTCCTGCCTTAATAGCCAGGCTACTTTGCTCTACCTTCTGAAGGTTGGAATATAGGCTTTGCATTGTTGCTGGCCTCCTTGCTGGATACAATGCTGTGAAAACAAAATTCAGTGAGAAAATCAGAAAGGAGCGAAAAGGGAAGTCAGAGTCCTGCAGGTTGAGGTGTATCTGGGAAGACTGGGAGGAGCAAGGTTTTGCAATTCCTGTTTATCCCATGTTCTGAACCTCTGTATACTTTTACAAAAGAAGATAACTGAAGGAGCTGAGTCTCTGGATCTGTATTGACCCAGCTGTGACAAGGGGGCACGGATATATAGGAGAGGTAAGGAGAAGTGGAGTCAAATTCAGAGTGGATGTCCTCCAGCCTTGACAAGTGCCAGTGGGTCTGTGTGGGGTGGGACTGCTGGATACAGTCGTGTTACTGCTCATGCTGCGTTCAGAACTCTCAGCTCTTCTGTGCTGACAGTTGGGTATTTAGAGGCTTGTGAGGAAAAACTTCATTCACTGAAATTCCTGCTTCCACTGGGATTTTTTTTTACTTGTCCTAAATTAGTGCCTTGAGTTTCACCTGGCAAAAAGAACTTGTTTTACTCTGTGCTAAATTTCTAACAGGAAAAAAACCCTCTTCTGCCATTCTACAGTCAAAAGGGACCAGGTGGACAAGTGCTGTGAGTGAGTTATGTGCAATCTGGGCAGCAGGCTGGGCACTGGAGCACAGAGAGCAGGCGGTTCAAGGTCACTCATGGCCCTTCGTATGGCACATCTGGGAGCAGGATGCACAGCCACGAGCTTTAGTCCTTTAATTTCTCCATCATGCAATCCCTTTCTCACAGCTTGAGCAACAGAGGGACAGAGGCTGTGCTTTTGCAACGTGCACTAAATGTGATGGTGTCAGTTTAGGCACGGGAAGGTGAGGTGATGTGTCAGAGGTGACACAGGCAGACAATGAGCCCTGCCTCGTAGCCAGGATTTTGAGTCGCTGCCTTGCAGTGTCCCTTGAGGGAGAAGAGCAAGATTAAACCTGCTGATGCCACCACACACTTTCATTTCTCTGGTGTGACACAGTCCAGGGGTGGACAGGATCCCTCTCCCAAAGGAGAGAGACAAATCTGGGTGGAAGCGCATGTTGAATCAATGTGGTTACCCTGCTTTAAATGGTGCCTACTTTTTACAAAAATGATTTTTGATATTTCACTGATCGGATTTTGCTTGTTCTTACTTTTTTCTGTTTGAAGGGAGGTGAGGACATGAACTATGAGTGTCTCTTAAAATTGGGCCACAAGCCCTTGCACTTGTTTGTGCTTGTGAATGAGTGTGTGCACACGTGTGCAACGTGCGTACACAGACTTGGGTGTTGTGTATGCACAGGATCTCAATTATTTTGCTGTTTGAATCACAGAGCATGTTGTCTTGATGTACTGTCAGTTTTGGTTTCTGTCCTTTGGAATAAAGTTCAAAATATTAAAGAAATAACACGCAATATACTAGTAGCTAGAATAGTCATAGTGCCCGAGGGGAAAAAAGGGTGGTGATTAATCTGTTTTACAAAAGCCCAGGAAAAAGCCCTCAACTCCTCCTAACCAAACCCTGCAATGGTGCACTTTTAAAAGGGATTCTTCTAAATTTTGTTTTGAGGTTTTCTGGCTATCCTGGAGAGAGAAGTAGGTCCTGTTTGGAAAGCAGCATGCAAGCTCTACGGTCATGCTCTGACTGAGTGCCAGGGGAATGTGTGGTCCCAGTGGCTCTTTGGAGAATCACCCTGGGCTAAATGGTGAAACAACTACATCTGAATTAATTATTGATGATTCTTTAACATCAAATGTGAGGATGTGTTTGGAGTGTTGCTTCCCAGTTAAGAGTCGAAATAGTGCTAGCAGATGTATTCTTTTTAAATGTTGCTTTTCTGGTCTTACTAGTTTGCTTGGACAGCAGTAAGAGCTGCAGAAGCTGATGCAGGTTCTGCCCATCCCTGGTTTGGTTCTGGAGGGCCGAGGCAGAAGCTAAGGGGGCACTAACAGATATTTGGAGTTACACTGAAACTTCGGTCAGAAAACAAACTTGGCAGAATTCGGGATGTTGTGCTCCATGGTTTTAGTCCAGCAGGGACCGCGCTAGACCTGGCTCTAGATAAAATCCTAAATTAAAGAACTAGCCCACTCCCCAAATCTTTTGTCTTGTACTCTGTATCAGAAAAAAAAGCACTGAGCAGTGTGTGACTGATGCAGGGCAGGCTCAGGATTAATTTAGGATAAACAGGTTGCTTGTTGCACTTAATTTAGCAATTCTAAGACAGAAAATGCTTTTGAGTGCGACTAACAGCTTCTCATCTGCAAATGCCACGATCAAGACAAACCAAAAGATGTTGTGGCGAATTCTGCAGTTCACAGTCCTGACACAGTCAGAACCTCCTATTACGGTGAGAGAGACTTCTGCTTGTATCACGGCTGCCTGGGATGCAGGATTTCCTAGTGGCATTAATAAAAATAATACAGTAATATACCATTTCAAAAGTCCTGCAGAACATGCAGCAAACGCCGGTGGTTTGAACTGGGTGAAGTTGTCAAAGGTTGCTTTGCTCTCCGGAGTCTGGCAGTAGCTCCACTGAAATGTGATGCCATTGGTTTTCAGCAAAGGTTTCTTTCTGCAGGGCTGCAAACAGAGATCAGCTGCTACTGTGTATACACAACTAGGGAGCAAATCAAGCAGCACATTTAAGCAGGCTTTTTAACCCTGAGACTTTCCAAGATTTCTTCTTCATGCAGGAAGTTTCCTTTATATTGTCAGCTGTAGCACTTTGCTCATGTAATGAGATCAGAGCTAGGATCACTGCTGCACAGTAGAAAGACTTCCTTAAGACATTTGTCCTTGAAACTGCACCAAACTCTTGGAAGAACCCAGAACCTGTAAGTATGTATGATATAGGCAACAATAGCACGGTGCAAAGCTGCAATCAACCATTATACGATATCCGATTAGCAGGGCAGGAGGGATTTCTTTTTTCAGATGTTATGTTACATTCATTTTCAATTTGTTCTAAGGAAACAAATCAATTCGGGCTTCTGATACAGTGACTTTGCAGTAGATGAGCTAGTAGTAATATGTTTGATTTAACTATTTGTTGCTGTCATGTAGCTTGTGGGACAAATATTGTAGCCATCAAACTGTAAAGAACTTTTCTTATGTTTTTAGGCATTTTTAAAGGATTTGGGGGTCCATCTTGCAAATAAGTTTCTGCTTTGCTCTTTGATTTTGGCAACCCCACCCTACGCCAAACTATAAATAACAAAGCAAACGGAATTAGTCCGTATTGTTCTTAGGTAGCAATAAAAGATATTTGTTTGCAGGCTTAATTTAGTCGTTAACAATGTTGCTCTGTTTGGGGTGTTTTTTGTCTTAATTGGATTCTACTCAAGGCTGTCTATTTTGTGTTTTACTATCTTGTCTGTGTCTGTTTAAGTTACTTTGCTGGGACTGCAGTCTGGTTAAACCTGTATTTAAGCACTATTTATATTCTGAGCACATTTCTGGTAAAATAAGTGTTTGAGATTTTTATTTTTTTTAAAGCCTTGAACAGTATAGTTGTATTAGCAGTGAGCACCAGAGGAGGCACAACATGGATGAATGTCAGAGATAGACCTCATAACCCAAGTCTGCTCTGTACTAAGTCTGACCCAAATGTGTCCACTTTTGCGACTGCAACGTATAAAAGCCTTGAGCTCCCTTTCGATAAATTTTCCATACACAGTGATACTTCTGTTTATCAGATTAATTTCTCCCAGGTTAGCCTGATTGATAGCTGGATTGTGGTTTCTTAAGAGCTTTCTCCATGAAACCCCACTGAAGAGCTGCATTCCATTTAACCAGTGAATGTAAAAACTGGTAACCATGGATTCAGCCACCACTAACTGTCGAGAGCAATGACTTGTTGTAAACAATACAAATGAGCCAGGATAGCAGAAGCAACCAGACATGAAATGATTTTAATAGAAATTACGGTAAAGGTCATGTGATACTGTATTGGCTTGAATTCAGTGTTAAAGGGAAAGTATTTCAGTTTTTCAGGTTTAATTTAAATGCACATCTCCACTGGCTTCACGTCCGTGTCAGACCTCCAGAAGGGCAAATGAAACAGTTCTTTGGAAATGCCTCTGCTTAACTGCACGCTGTGACTTAGGCCCTGATCCTGAAAGTGTAGGAATAGCTACAGTATGTGAATAATCAGTGGGATTATTCCATACTAAAAATTAAGTATGTTTGTAGGATTCAGACCTTTTCAGATAAGTTAATAAGAAAAAAATACATATTCTAAGGAAATAATAACCTGTCACTAAAGGTAAATAATGGAAATGCAGGTTTTACTGGTGGTGTTTGATTTGACTGGAGATTTTTGTTTGCTTATTTCGATAATATGAAAAGAAATTATATTTATCCCTTTGTTTTTAAATGTTATGACTTTAATTTCTCATCCACTGTGCCTCAAATCCTTTTCCTAATTTATAGCCTCTCTTTTGGAAAACTGGTAAACCATGGTGTCAGCTATTATAATATAGCATGATGATAGGCACATGCAGATCGCATGAGCAGTCGTGTGTCTTGTCTCAGGAATTTCCATCCCTACAAAATCTTTGCTGACTCCCAGCTGTCACATGGCTGTCACTCACAAATTCTAACCATAACCAAATCCTCCTTGCCCGAGCATGCGCTCACCAAACCTCTCTACCCATAGACACAGGTGCCAATGTCCCTGCTTAAGCACTTTCTCTGCATAAATGAGTCTCTGCCCCAAGCCTGCTGCATTCCGCTAATATTTTTCCCTTAGTTTTTTTCCTGGGTGCTGCTTCCTTGATGTGCCTGTCCTTTGTAATGAGGAACATGGAATAGGAATAGCAGTCAGTAGGAAATGCAAGCAAAATTAACTTTGTGCATTATTTAATATAACATTTCAAATTGGTGTGGGTTTAAATTCACAACTTTCATGGCCCCCTAAACTTCTTCAAGAAAATTAACCCTTACTGTTTTGTAGACAGTATACTGTCACCTTGCAGTGTACTGACTTACTGTTTTGTATATTTATATTTTGTGACATTTATATAATTTGGAAAACTTAGATTGTATGAGCCCGAGGCTGGAACTTTGGTTATTTTTATTTTAGTAGGTTACTTCTGTATTTCATACGTGTCACATACATCTATGTTGGTTTACCAGTAATTTTGATTTATATATTTTTCAACCAGAAGTATTTCGAACAATTCTCTTCAGTCTCTTACGGCTGACCAGTCTCAGCCAAGCACAGGTTGCCACTAAAATGCATAGATAGATAGAGGACAAATCCTGCTTACCCTATTCTTCTGGGCTGCCTTGCCAGACCAAGGGGAGCAATTGCTTGTGTGAGTCGGGAAGGTGAGCTTTAGTTTATACATAGATTAACAGCAGGCAAAAATAGACTGACTTCTACTGAAAAGAAATACTTTTGAGAATTAAAGGGAAAGCATTTGAACAGGAATATTTGGGGGGAAAAAATGTCAAATTGCAAAATATTTTCTGTTGTTTGACTTTGTCAGTGTTAAGAGTGTATTGGCATCCTCCTGTATATCAGACCTGTAAGTGTATTAGCAATTTACCAAAAGGGAGGAGGTGGCTGGACAGGAAAGATACCACCTTGACTTTGCGTCTTTATCCTGGAAAGAATCCAGAACCGAAAGTAAAATGCAGGTGAAAGCACAGTGAGACTCCGGACCAATATCCAAGTAAATCAGGGAAACCATACTGGCTTCCTTACCGTGAGCTGATTACAAGGCATTAGTAATTCCTTCACCCCTTGGAAACCGGGTGGGGGCTTTATCAATCATTGAGCCTGCCAGAGGAAACCACCTTTCAGTCTGGAGGGGATAATGCAGTGTTCAGGAAGGAAGGAGTGCACCATGACTCCATGGACTTCAGCGGCATGGGAGAATGGGCAATTTTCCTTTGCTTAAAGTATCTTTGGCATCTTCATGATCTGTGACATATGTGCTTATTCTATTCTCCTGTATTTTGCATCGAATACTGATTTTGTAATGCAAAATTTGCAGGAGTTAGTGAGTGAGCTGCCAGAACTCTTTGCCCATCTGCAGACAGGAAGAACTGGGAAGCAGGTCTCTTTGTTTCTCTCATGGTTTATAAAGTTCAGATGCTGGCTAATGGGCAGCTGCAGGAGAATTTTCATTTGAAGCAGAGCTCTGGGAAGATGTATTGGAATCCCCAAAATGGAGACCTCAGTATTTTAACCATAGAGGAATCTCAGTGATTGCAGTCAGTTAAATGTTGCAGTGCATACCTGGGATCTGGCAGAAATATTTACCATTAAAATAATTGGTAATAATTATTGATATCTGTCTTGTAATAACAGTAATATAGAATAGTAATGTTAAGTTGTATTTATTGTTATAATTCTATTCTAATTTTATGCCAAGATCACTTTTGTCAATAAGAAAATTTGTATATGAAAATACTGTATTTGCAGTCCTTTCAACTAAATTCAAGGGGGGTAAATGCAGACACCTTTAAAAAATTAAAAATGCGTTTGTGATACAGAGATACAAGGTATAGGGTAAACTGTTATAGGGCAAACTCTTATCCACATCCACTCACACTTTACTTCATGGTTGAGACAGCCAACAGCACTGCAGGTAGGTGAGAAATAAATTGGTAACTTTTGCCAGGTGGGTTCCTGGCTATTGGAAACTGGACTGAAACTACTTAATTCCATGGAGCATGGCAAACTAGTTGGTCACTGAATAACAGAATATTGTTCTTTGAATTATTAACCCTTTGTAAACATTACAGTGTTTTATAAATTTCTGCTCCTTTCTAGCTTTACATCTTAGCTGGTGTGGGTAAGGGAGGTGATTTTTTGAGGACTTCTGTAGTCATTTTGTCTTTTGAACATTTCCAAATGTACTTCTTCCCACTAGTTATTGGAGACCCATGATTTATGGGTTATAATGTTCTCCAGGTCAGCATAACTGTCACAGGGTCTAAAGACAGGACTGTAATCTGTATCAGCTGCATTAACTTTCCATTAACTTTCCGTGACTAGAACGTGTCTTTGATTATTCTGCATTATTCCTTTGTACAAAATAAGGTCATTCCCCGTGTAGTTTAGTTTTAACAGAACCAGACTGTCACTGACCATCAGCTTTTGCATGCATAGACTCTCTCCTTCCTGGCAAGGCTTTAGGCCCAGATTCACAAAAGGATTAGATGCCTTAAGTGGGACTTAAGTGGGATTTAGGCATTGAAAGCCCAAACTGAGATCCTCAATATCCCCACTGAACTGCCACCTAACCTTAGAAGTTGCCTAACCTGTGTGAGTGCCTACATTTTCAATATCCAGCTTTCCCAGGTGGCCAGAGATCTACTTTAGATGTTCTCAAGCACTTCCATCCTGACAAGGTTGAGCCTCTCTGCTCCCATCTTTCCCCTCACATCCCAATGGACTTCAGAAAGTGCAAACTCTTCTTGCAAAAGGGTGGATTTCTGTGTGTGATGTCTCTCTCCAGCTGTGTCCTTGAAGGAAAGGACCCTCCAGTAGGTTTCTTTCAGGAGCAGCCTGGGAACCTTGAAAAAGGTATTGAAACTAAAAAAATTGAGTTATCACTGCTTAAAAATGCAGGTCCTAGAGAAGAAGTGGGGTTACAGATGAATGTGGCCTTGGCCTTCTCCTACTGGCAGCACTGGATTGTTCTTGCTTGGCGATGTCTGCTCCTGAGTTGGGTGGCACTGTGTGAGGCACAGGAGTGACGAGCAGGGCTGAGGGCTCCATGGCACAGGCACAGCACCTGAAATTTGGCTACTGAGGTGTGAAATTAGCATTGCTCCCAGAGGTGTTCTTGGAGAATCCAGGCCCTGGTGTTTCATAACCAGCAGTATTTGGGGGAAGAGCTCTTTACTGCAAGAAGTCACTTAGGGTTTCAGCTGTGATACATGGTGGATGTCTTGTTTTTTGAAAGCCAGACTCATTGGGGTGTTCCATGTGCACACCCAGAAATAATAACCAGTTTTTTTAGGCTTCAGTCTCAAGCGTTTCTGGAGCTGTGGCAGGATTGATAGCTGTCTCGCTCTGCAGAGGCCAAAGCAAATGTCTTGTCAGTAGCAGAGTAAGTGGTCCTGTGCCATCACTTATTTCTCAGCTGTACTCGTGACATTTCATGTGTTCTCAGCCATGTCTGCTGTTTGTTTAAATCCTGCTCAGTTCCTTGATTTATCAGTTTTCTGTAGACTTTTGTTCGAGTAGTCCCAAATGCTATCCTATTTCAAATAGACGCATTCTTATCAGCAAATAGTCTTTCATCAATAGCTTTAACTCTTTCACGTAACTCTGCATATGTCCACTTTGACCTGCTTTTTTTCAAAATACTGATTTTTTTTTTTTTTGAAACGGGGACAGTATTTAGAAAATCTCTTAGAATTTCTCCTGAATCATTCTGTCTTTTTATGCCAAAGTATCTTTTATCCACATTATTAGATAAGAATATTTTTCTTTTTCTCACTCTTTTTTTTTTTTTTTTCCTGAGGGAGAGAACTGTTCCCGGGGAATCCCTAGTTTTTTAGTTTGTCAAAGATAGCCCGACTGCATGCAATCTTAGTATTATTTCCTGCTGCTTTTGATTTATGGCCCTGTGTACAATCCTGAGAACAGCAATACAGAAAGTAGAACATATTTGTATAGAGGTATAGCCTAGAAATTATAAAAGCACAAAAAAGATATATTTGTTAATTTAGAAGCTGCAATCATGAAAAGCCTATTTACAATGAATAAACTTAACGCGTAATGACAAGTGCAGTGTGTGTTCCTTAAAAAGCCTAGAAGTGTTTATACAGAGGCAGGTAAAATTTGTAGGACTGTCTATGCTAATGACACCTTAATAGCTGAGGATATTATTCATGTATTTTTAAAACTGATACCTGGAGATCTGTTATTTTAATGGAGAGTATATGTTGTAAATTAACCTGTAACTTTCAATCCTCTTGCTTGGTGTTTTCAGAATAGCATGCTTGAATTATTATACATTTACTTTGGCATTTTAGTACACACAAACATTGTGAGCATTAGTTCATCATACATCACGAAGATATGACTATTGTATGGAACCAATTTTAGGTATAGGAAGTTCAGCAAGTATTGTGCCTTGGTGGTTGCCAGATCACTTGCGTGCTTGCTAAATCCTGTGCACAGTGCTTCCGTTTGCTGGGTTACTCATTGAGCTTTTAATAGTCAACTTAATTTTAGTTAAGGTTCAGTTTAGTAACTCTTGCAATTAGTGGAAAATATTGCCAGCATTCGTCTGGTAAACCATATTACTTATGAAAGGCACACACGGGGTATGTGTGGAGGTAAAAGATAATGGATCAGTTCTGGTGGATCCCATCGTGACTGGCTTTTAAGGGTAAATTACAGAACATTTTAAGCATTGGGGGTAACCTTGCAGAAAATGGAATCTCCTCTTGTAGGAGGAAGTTTGGTCTCCCTTGCTCACCATGGCTTCCCAATACCCACAGTGGCTCCGTGTGTGGGGTCCCTGGTTTCCTGTCAGGCTGTGGGCTTCGCATCAGTGCCAGTGAGGTGCTGCTCCTGAGATGGGCTTGGAGCCCTCAGAAAAGCAAGGGTTCCTATTTTCAGGGCAAGCTTTTGAGCCCCATCTTGCTTGTTTGCTTTGCCTCTGGAAACAACTGAGGTATGGGAGGTAAGTCTGCTGCTTGACTCAGAATTCTAAGGCAGTTTTATGGGTTGTTTTATGGGTACAGGTAAAGGACTCCAGGTGAGATTTTTTTTGCCCTCATATAAAATGGAGATACGATTTCAGCCAGCCTGTTAGTGTCCTGAGAAATGAAATACCTGGGACAATAATCGTAACTAAGGAATAACTTGGAAATAAAGGCAAAGGCGCAACAACCAAATGCAGCAAGAGAGTATTTTTTCTTTCTTGCCAAATGAATAGGGTAAAATGGATGCCTCTGTCTGATGTTATTGGAAAATGAAAGGCATATGTTCCCACAGGATGGACACTACAAATACAGTTAGAGCAGTGTCGTGCCCTGTCAACGGTGCTCATGTCTGATCTGGGATTTCTCAGATCCATAAATACCTAAAATGCATGTCTCTGACAAAATAACTAGAAATTGTATAACAGAGGAGGCACAAGGGCATATGCTGTCTTTATCATAATTGTGTCTGTTGCTCAGAAGTAAATGCCAGTTACTTCTGAGTGGAGTGAAATTCAGGAGTGCCTGTCCCGATCCAGTCTCTTGGGCTACAAGCCACTGTCTTGGACCTGTCTTGTGTGTGCAGGGTCCTATCTCAGTTAGAAATACACTGGTTTAAATAAAGCTAATAGTATTTTTTTGCCTTAGAAACCTAGTGTAGAAAAGTGGAGACTGTCGATAGGCCCCTCTTGAGTTGGGTGAAGAACAGATAGCGGAGAACTCTGATTTGTAGAATGATGTGGGTAAGTGACGATCTTTGCTTATGAAATCACTCCCCAGCTGTATGGAAAAAGTATACAAGATAATGTCTTGGCTTCACTGAGATCGGTGGGAATCAGTCTGGATATCATTGTAGGTTCTGCATATTCGGGTGCTGCTCTTGCCAGTGACAGAAACCCCAGCAGAATCCTCATCGTTGAGTTAGGTGTGATCTTTACAGGAGAGGTATTGCTGCTGGTAATATTGTGGAATAAAAAAATTACTGCCAAAGACATGGGGTTTAAAGCTTTCTGTTTTAAATTTTGACCCTGTTATTCTGAGTGATACCAGTATAGTAACTGAAACATCCATGAGGCTTTTTGCAAAGGAGGGCAAGAATGTTATTGGTTTCCCCATTTTTTTTTCAGTTACAGGAAACTGAGGATCAAGGTTTTGGATGCTAATCATAAGAGGCCTTGAAAAAGGAAAAAATAGCAATACCTACCTTAGAAGAGTATTTGTTTGTTTGTAAAGTTATGTGGACTCCTTGGCAGAAAGGAGCCATAAGAAATTCCGGGTGGTTATTCCTCGGTGACAGAAGTCTGTATTTAGGCTTCTGTTAGTCTCCTTTATTTATAACAAAACCTTTGAACATCATTTCCAAGATGCTCAGCTATCAGAAACGAAGTGATAATGAGGACAGAGGGTAGGTCATGAGTCTGCAAATAAGTGTGAGGAGATGGTGAGCTTAACCTACCAGGTGAAAGAAAAGTCAGTATAGCAACTGCATGAACACTTCAAAGCATGCACCTAGTTTGCTGCACTAACTTAATTATCCCTGCTATAGATATGTTTGACAAACATATCTATAGCCCAGATCCTGTTACTTCACAGTGGGAAATATCAGAAGGCTTCTGTTTGGTTGCCAGTTGACTGAATCCTTCCTTCTACTTTCTTGCATTAGTCTTTTCAAGGACTTTGCCTACCTCTTTGCTCATCTGATGAACAGAAACGTACCTCTTTCTGTTTAATGGTGGAAAATATTGCGAGATGGAGAATGATGCAGACCGATGGGATGGGTGTAAAATTATTTTTAAGCAAGTCTGACGAGGATTTAATCCTATTTTAGTCAAATACTGCCTGAACCAACCAAAAATAAGCTTTTATCACTCGTGCTGAATCAACCGTATTCTAGTGTCAGCACTATTTCTCAGCAAGCATCTTGCTTCCTCTGTGTAATAGTACAGGGTGTTTTTGAGCATCCCAGTGTTGTCAACTTTCTCCACAAACAGTGTGATGTGAAATGTGAAGAGACAGGAGTACCCCAGCTCTTCCATCACACAGAAATGCAAGCTGGTGCCCTGTTCTTTGACAGTAAAACATAGCCTGCTGTTGGCAAGCTGTGGGATTTAATAGGCAAAGACCGTGGGGAACTTTTCTGCTTTTTAGTCCTTCTGCTTCTGTAAAGTCTGTTACGCAGGGAAGTATAGTTTTTAAACGTGGTCATTTTTAATTCCTGTCCCTGGAGTCTGGCTGACAGATTGGGAGTGCGGAGGATGGGAGTGGGCTGAAAAGACAAGCTGAAAACACAGGATGTATACATACATTAAAATGGAGCAAAACAAAAATAAACTAACTTAGGTGAACACAGATGGGATCACTTTCAGGGCCACTCTTAACACCTGTTTTAGATGGCCTGTGGTGAAAATCATTAGCTTAAAAAGATGCTATTTATGTCTTCCCTGAACTGAGTTTACACAAACACCAACAGTTCTAACTGGAGGGAATGGAGATCAAATTTTGGTAGATTTTTTTCCTTTTCTTTGGCTTTTTTTTTGGTCTGAACTATTTTCATTGCAAACCTTAAAAAACCCCAACCAAATGAAAAAACTTTGACAAATGTTTGTTTTCATACACCATTTGTATTAGCTACAGCCCTTGTTCAGAATCCCATAGGCATTGATGTATGCAAAAATATAATATGTTCAATACTTAAAAATCATCAATGTGGTTTCATAGGTGTAAATCTGAAATCTATCCTCAGCCTTTTGAGGTGTTACTGTGGATTCCCACTTTTGTAGCAAAGACCAGAACTTGTTGACAGAAGCTTTCTGATTTGAGAGTGCAGGTGAATATGGGAATGTTTTATCAGCTCACTTTGCTCTCCATGCTGATTTTGACAGGTCATGCTGAAAGTAAGACTTCAAGCTTTCCAAATATTTTTTTGCTCTATGTTGGCATTTGAATTTTGTTACGAAACCCTCCTTCTGTGATAATTTCTGCAAGCTTGTCTCCTTTGGAGGAAAGCACTGACTTTTCCCTATTTCTACCAAACTCTTCATGGTTTTGTCTTTGTTTCCTCTATCATTTTTTTTTTTTTTGATGACTGTTAAACCTACTTTTTCCTTGAATCAAGGTTTTGAGAAGAGGCATTTATAGCTTGATTATTGACTACATTCCTACTGTAACTGAAAGGAGGACTGCATCTTGCATGAAGTATTTCTTGCACATGTAGTATCAGAGTAACATAGGTGCATGGTAAGCTGTTACTTTTATACACAGAATGTCTGAAACAATGTATTAAAAGCAATCAGTGCATAGGAAATTAAGGAAAAACTATGCCTTTAATGCACATATGCATCTTACCATACCAGCTGCAAGAGAATTGTGCTCATAATTGAAGGTAGTGATGCAGTCTAATGGAAAGAGCAAATGCCTAGGAGTAGCTTGCATTCTGGCTCTTCCTAGTCTGCACACCTTTGTAAAGTATTTTGAGATTTCTGTATGATAGAAAGAGCTAGATATTATTTAAGCCTGCTTAGTTAGGCAGTAGGCTTTAGTCTGTATTATTTTTGGTTTGTGTATTACATGAATAGAGTGTGAAAGTGCCAGGAGAGTCTTTTGTTCTTGCGCACTGCACTTTCCTTTGGCCTCTCCTTTTCTGAGTTAATCACGTTTTATTGGGTGGTAAAGAACACAGTTGCCACTTGTGCCATGAGGAAGTGCATAAATAGCAAACATATTGAACGGTGAACAAGAACTGGTTTTTTGGATGCCTCTGGAAGAGCAATGACCCTCTTGGTGTGTTACTGTGAGGAAGTGACAGGTGCATGCTGTCCCGTGATTGTCCATGTAGCTGGTACTTCTTCAGTGTCCAGCTCCCTGTCCTATTTTGCTAAAAGGCCACTTATCTAAACAGTGGCAGGAGATCAAAGACTAGCCTCAGAGCCCCATCGATGACAGATCTGTATTTATGGCTTTAACAGTATATGTGCAGCTCAAAATCATAACCTCTAGGACAGGACTTCCCAACTTCCACCATCACAGAGGGACCTTTCCTGCTGTGCAATGTCATGGCTGCAGCAGATCCCTCTTCTCTGCTGGACTGTGTGCAGAAGACCTGTACAGCAGCTCAGGCCCGAATACTCAGTTTGCCCTTCCCTCTGGGATGAGGGCAGCAGGCTGGATTTTTCCATATCGGTATGTAATAGCTCACTTAGTACAAGAAACATGCAGTGTAGCTGGAGAACCTTGCTCTGAATAATCATCTGTAACTGCAAGTGAAGATTTCTAAAAGCAGCTCACTAATCTGGAAAAATTGTATGTATTGTGTTAAAGGAAGTCTCTGAGCCGCAAATAGATGGATGTTGGGAAGAGTAGTCTGGGGAATTGTCACTATACGGCTGCTCCATGACCTTCACTAAGCATCTGCTGTTTGCCACTGGCCCGGACAAGCCCATCAGCCTAAGTGGCCCTTTGGTTTCACCTGCTGGGGCCATTCTAGGTGCAGCAGGGCACAGATGACCGTGAATGTATCTGTGTGTGTATGTACAGAGATGGCTGAGTGGACATTCACTGGGGAGTATACAGTAGTGGGCACATAACTGCATCACATCATAATCCCTTTTCTGATACTTCATCTTATTTTCTGGCTATGTATGAAAATGCTCTTGACTACTTTGTGCTTTAAAGTTCAGCATATTCAACAAGCTCATTTACCCTTTGTGTGTCTTCTGTAGTGAGAACCTGAACTCCTGCAATTCTAGCCCTGTGTTTGCAATTCAGTGTGTATGGTTACCAGAATGCCATGGATTTATTATATTATTCTTATTATTGCTACTATTTTGTTTAATTTACTTCTTGGTTAAGAAGCTGAAAAAATAAGGCCAGGCTTGGAAAAAAAGAGATAGTCTAAAACTGATGCTAAGTAAATAGTCTCTTACCACACCAGAAATGGAGACGGGACCCTTGCATCAGTTTTTAATGGCATACAGAGGGGGGATGACACTTCCCTTCAGTGTGGAATATGAATGTTGCCCTTGTGAATGGCAGAATGTGATGTTACCCTGTGGCACAGTGATTTCACCTGCTCATTTTTAAGGGACTGTCCTGCCTGTGAAGCCTAGGAGCTTCTGTAAAATATTATTTAGTTAATTCAAACCCATAATTGTCTCCAAAATATCCTTGTCTAGAGTTTCTATAAAGTCTATAGAGGCTTGATGCATGATGAATTTTTTTTTTGTCAAGCACCTGCTTTCTTTGCCTAGCTCAGTTATGCAGCAAGGTTGTTTTTACAGTATTAAGAAGTGAGCAATATATTCCATATGCCACCAAGCTTTGTAAAGAATCCTGCTGATGACAATTTCACAGCTGCTGAGAAATAGGCCAAGCCTTCCCTATAAAGTGACAGTAAGGAAAAGAATATCTACTCCATTCGCATTGGCCATGCATCCTCCCCAACTTTTTCCCTCTTGAAGGAAAATGTTAGCCCTTCCGAACTATGGAACAACAGATGGTGGCAGAAACCAATTTCTACTGCAAAGCCATTTGGTCAGGAAGTATGAAAAAGTGTTTTGGAATTGTGAAAATGAGTTCTTGGCTGCAGGGCTACCAGCAGCCTACTAGAAATGAGACATGAAGCAACTGCTTAACAAACCCAAGAGCCTGCTTGGCCCTGAGAGAAATGGCTTTGGTCAGACATTTTGGAAATTAAGAACTTTATATATGTAGGGTCTGGACTTCAGAAGGGTTCTGTAGATTATGGATGTTATACGGATTAGGTTCTTAATTTCTGGTCACTGGTTGCTTGACCAACTACCAAGAAAGTAGCCTTCAAAGTATGCAGAATGACCTCCAGCTGAGACAAGCTTAATATAGCTCCTCCTGGCCTAGTCAGGTGGAACCTTCCCTTTTGGCTCAGCCGATTTGCTGCCCACAGACCATGAACGTCCCAGGGATCTGGTAGCATACTGGGACACAAAATTGATGCAGAAACAGCACAGGCCACTCTGCTCATGGGTCGTGTTTAGTAGGTTGTGTGTGTCTGCAAGTTGCTGGATGCAGCAGGTTCCTTTGGCGATTCCTGTACCTGACCAAATGCATCTCCTTGGAGAGCAGTTTGAGAAGGAGAATTTGTTTCTTTTTTGGAAGTGCACCATAGTTGTCTGTCTGTGCCATTAACTCTCTGAAATACACAGCAACATGTTTTTTCCCTCAGAATTTCCATTGTGCGTCTTAGCCACTCCTATAGAAAATGGCTTGAGAGAACTCCCCATACATGTGGAACAAAAATGATAGCAGCTGAGCCATCTTGTTTTATCTATTCTGTTATAAACGTATACCAAATTGTACAGTAATATCATGTCACCAGAAACACAGAGCAGATGGAAGTATCTTTCCACATATTGACTCATGGTACTCTGATAAAAGGAATTCGTTTCTCTCCTTCTGTCAAGCCTGCTAGCCTCTGGCAAGGGATGCAAGCCTCAGTGAGGAGAACTTTACCAATAATGTTCAAATGACCATCTGATTTAAATACGCTATCATTGGCCAATATAAGTAGCCTGCACCAACAACGGTTTGGAGCAGCCAGTTCTATTTCTTATGTCTATGTAAGGCAAATTAAGCCAGGTAGTGTTGTTCCAGGTTGAGGAGGCCTTGGGGAATTAACCCTTGAGGAAGTAGATATTCAGCTTTTATAAGGATCCTTTCAAGGCCCCAACATTGGGCCCTTTGGAGACTATATAATCCTAATAAAGCAGGTGCCAAGTCTCTGAACTGTACGTTATTATAGAAAAGTGACACCCCCTGAACATGGGTTGCAAATTCTGTGTATTAGCTACCAAAAATAGGGTTTGCAAAGCTCCAGAAAATCCTGACGAATAAAATAACTACAGTTGTGCCGTGAGCATCTGAAAAGCAGATACCCTCCGTATTTCTGTTTGCGGTGAGTGGTATTTGACTTGATGAGAGCACAGTTCTCAGACTGAAAACACGTGAAGCTGAAGTCAAAAGGGAGTCAGTGTAATCATTAACTGACTCACCTTCTAGATGTGACAAGTAATGAACCATTCTAAACTTGCCTGGAGCTTTCTTTGGGACAATACCCACAGGGGAACCCCTCTTACGCTCAAGTGAAGCGTTATCAAATGGGCCCTCTATTTTCCCCAAATGCCAGCTCTTTTCTGTCTTGTCTCTAACCACCTGAGGACATATAACTGCTGATCTCAGCATCCCAGCCAACATTTGCATCTCAGGGCTTGAGTACAGGATAGTAAAATCCCCAACACAGCCGTTTTTATAAAAAATTGCATATGCTTTTTGTTTGTTTCTTTTTTTCTTACTAGCCTGCTCCCACAGTGGGGAAACGTTTTATCTGCCCGTGCTGGGATTTTCATGTTAGCAAACCTCTTTAACCAGCATTTGGCTCTTTCCACTTTCTTACTTTGATTTGGATGACTGCCTGAAGCACCTGCTAATGGCCTGAAGCGTTGGAGCCGAAATTTGCAGTTTGTGTCCCACTCTCACTCTGTTTTTTTACCTGCCTTCTGGAGCACCTGCTCCGTGGTCTGGGCTCAAGAGCCTGCTTTCTACCTGCTGACAGCAGCACTCCTCACAACTCTGCCTCTTATCAGCTTTGTCCTGCCCTCTGTCCTGCTCTCCACAGCCCCTGCTTCAGCTTTGCCCGGGTCTTCAAGGTAACATCAGCGCGTCCTGCGTGTTCTAGTGCTTGAGGGAAGAATGGTGTTCCCCCTGCTACTTAGGAACAAAGGTGATGCCAAAGTAAATTGATGACTGTGGTCATCCTGAAACCTTTGCTGTGGCATTCACCAGCAGAAATTTTCAGTTTTTAAAAATAGGTTTTATAGGGAAATTGTGAGCTAGGCCAGCTGGCTGAAATCAGCTTGTAGGTCAGCAGAGGTTAGAAGCCACATGGAAATTCAGTGTTCAGGAAACCTAGGAAACAGCATGGCCACTTAACAGAGAGGGACCAAAAGAAACTTGAAAGACCTGAGGAACACTCCTCCCTTTCTCCTGCTCCTGCTGTCTTTTGAGGATCTGCATGCTTTTCCATGAGGTTGCTCCTTATGCCTAAACATAGGGAAGGCTGTTAGAAGTAGCTCTTTAGGCTGCATTTCATGAGAAAATCCTCCTCCCTATCAAGGGGCAATCCTAATGGAGGATTTCAGAGGTAACAACTTCCAACAGGGAATTTTCTTTCCATTCTGCCTTGGGAAGCATTAGTTTTCTTCCCAGAGCCTTGGTTTGTGCCAAGGGTATTGTTTATAAGGACCTTCCCTTTCCAAAAAGGTGGTTTTGTTTCTGTGTTAGAAGGATGCTGTTAACAGTGACAGAAGAACCCAAGTATTGGCTTCCTGCTGGTCCCCTTGCTGACAGGGTCATCTTCTTCCCCAATGAGCTGTATTCCTTAATACAGCCACACTGTGCCCCCCCCACCTTCCACATTGGTGCCATGTGGGGTTTTCCCCAGGAACCATCTCCCTGAGTGCCTGGGCTGCAAACTGGGGCTTGCCCATACCAGGAACATCTGCTGTTGTGGAACTGGGCAGGGCAAGGATTGATCCCCCCCC
>VZTE01002930.1:881828-991638 GCA_013397775.1 Eulacestoma nigropectus
GCGAGTAGTTTTCCCCCCCCCCCCCCCCCCCTCTTGCTTTCCTTTGGTTGCCTCAAAATAACCCTAATTAATTTTGTGGAGAGTTTAGTGCGCTCCCATCATGGGATTGCTCTTTGTGCGGATCTCTTGCATGCTATATTTAGGTATGGTTTTTGGAACACCATGTGACCCGAATCAGATAACTTCTGAACTACTAATCATGTCTTTGATACTGACTCCCTCCGTGGCTTTGGGGCATTTTACGGTTGTTTTCTTATATACAGAACGAAAACAGATATACTCATCTGCCTTGTAAGAGCTTCTGCCAGGTTTAACATAGATCTAAGACATTGGTTTAAACTAATCTTGATTTTATTGTTTCTACTGTAATCTCAGTTTTATTGTTTCTTAGAGGTTTAACTTTCAAAAATGATTTGTTACCATATTAATTTTTCTTAATGGATGCCCCTATGTCACCATTTTAAAAGAAAGAAACAAGTTTCTTCTGTGTTGTAGATGAAAATAGGGCAGAAAGAAAAAAGCTAAATGCCCTCATTTCCTGCCCCACACAAATTTTCTTCCTATGTTTACTAGTTGATCAATCCATGGAGATGAAAAGCCCAAAACATTGACCTGAACTATTTCCGTTTGTGCTAGCTACGTCCCTTTTTTAACATGGGAAGTTAGTTATCTGCTTGGTTTTTTCCTGATTTTTTGAGTTATGCAGCCTGACTTGTATCCTGTCCTCTTGCACTGCTCGAGGCCCCTCCAGCCCTGGAGGAAGCTGAGCTCCCTTTGGCTCCACATGCAGCATGACTGGGGTTTGGAGCCTGTGGTCCATTTCAAGGCGTCATCTCTTTGTTACTCATGTCCATAATTGCTGCTTTCTGTGTTTTGGATACTTCTGCAGGGAGCTGGAGTACTGGGAGTTCTTCTGGCTTCACCTTTTTTTGTCCTGACCCCTTAAGACCTTTTCATAGGCAAATGGATCAAAAGACCTGTTTGGCCTTTGAGTGATAGGAAAGGAGCTCAGTTTGACCAGGTAGCTAGTCAGATAAAGAAGAGGAGAAATTATGGCAACACTTCTCATCCTTTAGGAAGTAGTGAACAGAGAGGAAGAGAATCCTTCCTTATTTAAGTCGAATTTATTGTCTAATTATAAATAGTAGCTCCCCCGCCCTTTTTTTATTCCTTCAGAATTAAATCCTTTGCCCAAGTGCTTATTCTTTCCCTCCTACAATAGCAGTAAAAAGCAAAATAATACATAAACCAAAAAATCAGCTTTGAGAAAAAGGCCAATAATGAAATACCTGCCAAAGACTCTGCAATATGTGTCTGTCAGAGAAAAAAAGCAGACATTCTTATATTTGAATCTCTGAAATGTAACTGCACCAGACTAGTTGGGGGAAATTTGTTTGAAGATGTATTACGTTCCACGATCAAATGGAAAAAATGGCACCTGTCATCATATTTAGAAAACAGCTGGGTAACATGGCCAAGTGCCATAGTCTCTTTTCACATGGCCTTTATGCTGAAACCATCCAAGCTCCATTCTCAGCAACTGGAGAAACCCTGTGCCTTTAAATGGTTACAGAAACATCTACTTAGGGGCCAGCTCTTATTGCAGCAAAGCCTGCTTCTGATGCTTCTAATTAGCAGTTAATGGATTATACTTTACTTTTATAACCAACCCAGCAGGCACTCTTCTATAGTATTTTTCAGCTATTTTTGGTAGAAGATATATGCAATTGCACTGCTCTTCATGCTTTCATTTTGAGCATGCAGAAAATATTAGAAATAAAGCACTATCTGGGATTATTTTACCACTCAAATGCTTAATTTAAGTCCGATTATGCATTTCCTAAATGTAGTTTCTTTCATCTAATATGTTAGAAAAACTGTAATGGGTTAATTGCCCTATCTGATCTAGACTTTGATGCAGAATCTCCTAAATACATACTTATTGTTAATTAAAATATTTATATACGTGGTGAAAAGCCTGGTTTTTTTAGACTTGCAAACACAGCTCCAATATGTATTCATTTAGGAAAAAATGTTTTTCTACGTGAATCCAGTACAGGTACATTCAGAAGTTTAGATGGGCTTGTAGAAACTAGTGGTTTTTATCCTTGCTTTGAATTAAAATAGCAATGAGGTTAGTAGCATTAAAGATTTGCAATGCTATGTGTGTGTGTGTGCACATACATGTGTGAGTATATATGTGTATATATTGTATATACACAATATCCATAGCATGTATACAAACTTGGGCATGTGAATATATATCTGTGTTTAATAAAGAAATAAATTTAGATAGGTTTTAGTTGGAAGTTTATACTTATTCCCTCTCAGGGAATTAATTTTGGTGCCAGTTTCTAGCAGGAAACCTAGTTCTCTGAGACTCTCTTAGAATCTGCTCTGTTCACTCAGGCCACACTTCCAGTAGGACAAGGTCTAACGTTGGTTGACTGGAACAGGAGAGGGAGCTCTCACAGCACCAGCCAGGAAAGGGGAGGATGAGGTACCCAAGCCTAAGAAATGAGGGGGAAAAGAGGGGTAGAGGCCACCAACTACAGGTGAGATGCACCATCACTCTGTTCCTAATTACTGTGGTCCCTTCACCAAAGTGGCTTCTCCTTCCCTTACTTACATCACAAAAAAAAAAAAAAGGAATTGGCTTAAAATGGCATAAAAAGACAGGGAATGGCTTAAAAGATAAGCAGTTCCAGGTTAGTTGATGAGAAGCTCAATAAAACCCATCAATGTGCTCTTGCATCCCAGGAAGCTGACCATATCCTGGGCTACAACAGAAGCAGTGTGGCCAGCAGGGTGAGGGAGGGAATTCTCCCCCTCTCCTCTGCCCTGGTGAGACCCCACCTGGAGTGCTGTGTCCAGCTATGGAGTCCCCAGCATGGGCAGAATGTAGACCCATTGGACTGAGTCTGGAGAAGGCCACGAAGATGCTCAGAGGGCTGGAGTGCTTCTCCTGTGCAGACAGGCTGAGAGAGTTGGGGTTGTTCAGCCTGGAGAAGACAAGGCCCTGAGGAGATTTTATGGTCTCCAGTACCTAAAGGTGGCCCGTAAGAAGGAATGGGGACACACTTTTTAGCAGGGTATAATGACAGGACAAGGGAAAATGGCTTTGAACTGACAGAGGGCAGGTTTAGATGAGATATTAGGGAGAACTTCTTTACTGTGAGGGTGGTGAGACACTGGAACAGGTTGCCAAGAGAAACTGGATGCTTCAGCCCTGGCAATTTTCAAGGCCGGGTTGGATGGTGCTTAGAGCAACAGTGGAAGCTGTCCTTGCCCATCAGAGTGAGGTTAGAACTAGATGATCGTTAAGGTCCCTTCCAACCCAAACCATTTCATTATTTTATGGTATTATAACTTGCAGCAAAGGAAGTGCCACCTGAAAGACTCCTGCTTTGAGAGCACTGCACTTGCTGGGTACAAGACTGTACAGCACTAAACTTGGATGGTCATGTTGGTTGAAGGCAGTGAATTTCAAAAGGCTCTCCAGAAAAGAATTATTTTTACACTATTATTTTTACAGAGCAAAGGCTAAAAAGGAAAGGAGGGGAAGGAAAAGGAAAGGTTGGATAATGGTTATTATATGGAATAGTTGCCTGACTGTGATGAGACATGGGCAACTTACTTTCTGTCCTGGTTCTTGAGGAGGATGGGTTTGGGCTTTTCCTCTGTCTTGTAACATCCCAGTGGAGTAGGAGGAGGAGGCTGGCTGTGCAGGGGATGAAGAGCTGTTGTTTCCCTGCCCCTCGCAGCCTGTGCTGTAGGTGGGGAACAGAGGGATATCTGCTGGGCCGGGCCAGTCCCACCTTGTTCCTGGAGCAGGTCCTCACTGTTTAATCCATGTCCCTTTCCGTTTTTTTGAGGACAGTGTAGCAGGAGACTACCCCTTTCTTGAATCAGGGCCATAGCTGAGCCTCTCTGCAAATGTTTCATGTTTGCTCACTTGTAATCAGCTGAAGCTATTCTGACATGCTCAAATGTGCTGTTAAGTTTCCTTTAAGAAATAATGAGATTAATTAATCTTTTTTCTTTTCCCCTTAAAAGAGCTCCCTCTCCCTTACCTCTGCTTTCTCCCTAAACTTCTGCAAAGGTAAAGTCCATCTTTGTGCCTGCACTATCTCATCATAGTGCATTGTAAATGGTGTATGAGGGCTGCAGGATTTGCCTTTTCTCAGCCTCTGTCTGAAATGTTGGTTGAAGCATGTGGCTCCTTAGAGCTGCATTTCTGACCTCCACATCAGAGTAGTGAAGGCAAGTCTGAGACATCTCAAGTTCAGTGACAGCATCCTGAGATCTCCACTCCATCAGCCAGAGTTCTGGGATTGCCCTTTGGAGTTTCGTCTCTCAGCAGTTTTGTGCCAGACAAGCCAGGCTTTGCAGTAGTTGAGGTTATTGAGGAGAACTTCATCCAGAAGAGTAAGGCTCCCTCAAGCAGAGTTTGGTTTGAGTTCTCAGAAGGTCAGCGTGGGAAGCTCCCCATAAAAGCTGAACTTTGATGTTGTCAGCCAAGACAGATTCAGAAGATTTGGGAACATTTTTTTTTTTCCTTCTTTATAATTATATGAAATGCAGGAGACCTGTGAATAGGGTATTTTTAGATTGTACTTTCAAATATACAGTATCATAGTATGACAGCAAATTAAAATTCTTATCAAATCCTTTTTTTTTTTTTTTTAAGAAATGTAATGTAACTCATAGTGGAAAGTTCGATGAAGTGCAGTGTGCTGCTTGGCACAGGAATTCTGCTCTTGTTACTAAATGAAACATCACTGGTTGCTCTCATTTAGATGAACACTTTTGGAAGTTCTTTTTTTTAAGGCTAGCGGATTGGACTTCTAATTTTAACTCCTATGGTTTATAATTAGAAACATTTCCAAACTTGTTTACAAACACCTGCACTTGAAAGTATGTGTCTGCAATTTTAGAAGGACTCACTTGTCACTTCCAATGGGGGTTGAAAGGGCATCTGAGTTCTTTGTGTTTGTACAGTGCATTTTTTAAAATAAGAGTATGAGAATGTGATGTTTTGTGAGGGGGTTGCATGCACCTAATCAGCAAACGGGTCACATTAAGTAGTTGTGGATTATTTCAAAGTCAAGAGGATTGTTAGTTAGTGGTCATTTGGAGCAAGATCTGAACTGGCACCCAAAGGAGAAATTCCAAGAACTAATTTTAGCAGTTGAGCCTCTCAATTAGAAAAGATGCTTTACAGGTTTTCTGTTTTTATCTGTACTTAAGACACATTACTTTCTTGCTAGCTGTCCTTAAGAAGTTATTCAGAAAGAGTTTTAAATGACTTTTGAATAAATGATTGCATTGTTGTTTCATATGAATTTGGAAGTGAGTTGCTGAGTGTACAGTGACTGGTGGAGCATGGTTCTCCTTGCTCCCGAGTGGGTTGTGTGTGTTAAACAAGTCTGTATGTAACTTGTTTGCAGTGTGGTAAATATCATACTGTGTTACTCATTGGTCAAGTGTATAATCACATTAGAAGTAATCAAAATACCAGAAAAAAAAAACAAACATCCTTTGGCTCCTCGATATGCACTTTACATCTGACTTTTAGCTGCATCACATAGGTTAACAATGTTGCTTATCAATTTCCAGTGTAATGGGAGAGATTATTGTTGCTAAAAATTGATGCTGCGTGGGAGGGTGTCAGGAAGAACCCTCCAAATATGCTTCAAGGGTACAGCTGAACCAGAAGTACTCAAAGCAGACTTAAGCAGTAGTGGCATAAGGTGTCCTATTGATTGCTTAATGCTCATGTTGTTCCTAATTAGTATGAAAAACTCTGGTTAATTAGACCAGCCTGTTTGGCTGTTATGTCCTCTACCAGGAACCATGGTCTTAGAGAAACTCCAATATAGAAGAGGATAAGGAGGCCACAAAGCAGAATGTTTTTATTTTCTGCTGTTTTGGTGTCCATAAAAGCGTGGACCTGGATCCATTTGGGGAATCCACATTGATGTCAAAGGATCATATCCTCAGAGGCACTTACTCTCTATCAGTTTCACTGAGAGTGGGTATAAGTGGAATTAGGCACCTAAATGCCTTTGTGTATGCTTGTTCTTTGAAGGCAAACCTGCTGTGTGCAGCCTGGATGTTGTGCTTGGCCCCTCTGCAGAGCACACCACAAACATGCACTGGGGGGTTGCTCCAAAGCAATTGCTCATAAGTAAACAAAGAGATAATTACATAAAGCTTTTGGAGTATGATGCACCGGTCTGAAGAATTAGGTTTTTCCTTCTGTAAACCAGCTGTGCCTCGTATCTGTGTTTCTGAATTCCTTTAAAAAATACAGTTTTAACAAGCATTCACTTTCTGTAGCAAACAGGCTTTTAAAAACGGTTTTACTTTTGAAACCAGTAGGCTAGCCGAAATTATGGTGTTACTTAGATACTGCACAGTGTAATTTCTTAGCAAGTATAGCTGCAATTAATAAATTGTGTTGTAACCATATTAGGCTGTTACCATGTTTGAAAATAGCTTCAAACACAGCTTAGAAGCTCCGGTGTTGTCAGGGTCCCAGTTCATCAGAGTTAGAAATACACGACATTTTAGAAATCGCTGATGATTCAAATATGACCATAGAAATTAGACTTAAGTGGAATTTAATACCACTTCTTGCTTAACTAGAAACTTCTCTTTTCATGATGAGTTCTATCTGGAAATAGCACTTTCACAACTGATGTACTGAGAGAAATGCCAGTGTTTTCAGTTGCCCTCTATTTCTGTTTGCTCGTGTCTGCTCTGTGCCCACTTTCTCAAGTGTTAATATGTAGAAATGTTTCCAAAAAGTTAGAAGAGGCTCGAAAGCAAGATCTATGCAAGTGTAGAAAGATCCAACTATCCAGCAATGCCTTGAAAATGGGCAAAAACCTCTTTGATATCAGAAGTTTTGACTGACCATGAAGTTAGTGACAAGATTTCTCAATGTACCTGATAAGAGAGAAAGACCTCGGTGGAATATTTGTGGAGTTATCTAACCTGCATGGGCCTGACCAGTTCTTCAGTGTGAATATTTAGGTGAGGTAGAGTATATGATGTATGCATGAAGTGATCCGTTCTCAGGATAACCTGCCTGGCTCCTACAGGGAAGCTGCATGGAAAAATTGTTTCTTTTGGTGCATTTAAAGCGATACTGGCTTCCTCAGGAAGTCGTAATTAAAGTAAATACAGGACTGATGAAATGAAGGAAAATGGTCTTCAGAGTTCTGCTTTGTTTCTTCTAGTAAAAAATAACTCTTACTTCAGGTAAAATTGTTATTCCTCACAAAGAATCCCATGGTAAGATTGAATATTTTGAGCCACAGCATGCATGGTGTACCAGAATGATTTCAGAATTGAATTCATATTCAGGTAACTGGGCATATGAAGCTATATCAAATACCATGAACATACCACAAGAGAGGACTCTCGGGGAGGCAATATTTGGCTGTGGTTAGAAATCAGCTGTGGGTATAAGGGGACAGCTTGTATATTGCCAGAGGGAGTTAATGTAGGTTCCCAGCCCATGAAGTCCCAGCACTGGAGTTATGGTTGCATCCCCAGGGCTGGAACACATTGCAAATCCCTGAGATGCAAATCCTTTGCCTTTGTCTCCCATGGAACATAGCTGTAAACCAGTCTTTTAAAGTCCATAAATAGGTGTAAAACCTGCATTTTCCATAGAACTAATGTCATTAAAGAGAGACTGTGCCTATTACAATGGCCTATTGCAAATTATCTGTAACTTAAATTTTTGCTTTTATTTTTTATTACTGGCACATATGTTTTATGTGAGCAGCTCTTTCATATTTCTACAGTAATTCCATGCCATAAAAATATGTGGGTTTTCTTCGTAAACAAACTGTTACATGCTAGTTGTACCTCAGCTTAAGAGTTATCCAGAGCAAATGTGTATGAAGTGAAACTGCTTCAGGATAACCTGCCTTGGTTTAGGGGAGAGTTAATGATAAATTTATTCTCGTGACCTGTCTCCCAAATATTTGTACACTAATTAGGTCCTATTTTGAGGGCAGAGCATGTGAGCTTATAAGGAACCCCTTGTACAGGATGGGAAGGGCAAGAGGATTTTTGTCCCTAGTGAGTGCAAACCCCATCTTTTTAATGTAGCATCACCTAAACATGTGCATCATTTCTAAGTAGCATATGAATCCCTGGGCTTCATATGGAGGCATTTTTAAAATTGGCTCATGGGAATAGCTGTAGCCAGCTGAGGTGTTCAAGTGTAGAGCATTGGGGAAGAAACTGAACTAAGTCAAGGCATAATCATGGTTTTAACATTATATAATGTCTTTTGCAATATAGTAGAAAATTACCCTTATGACTAGTGGCAGGACCTGTTGTATAAGTAACCCAGCCATGGTGCTGGTTGGTATCTTGCTTTTCACTTGAACCTCTCTGCGATGCAGGTCTTGGAGGAGTGAGTGCCTGGTGCAGTCTCTGCCTGACTCCTTGGTAAGTCATTCAAGTCTATCTTTCTCTACAGTCACTTTCCAAACTGCTGAGCAAAAATAAGGAAATTTTTCATAGAGTGCTATAAAAGAGAGCTGCTAATCAATTTTTCTTATTATTTTATGCCCTGTGATTTTTACACCACCCCCACCAGCTGGTTAATCATGCAAAAGCTGAACACTTCATTAGCCAGAACATGTTTGCCCATGGGCATTTCTGTAGTAAATTAGTTCTTTCTATTTATACAGGTAAGTCATGGCCAAAAGTCTTTAAGGTGCCAAAGGTAAGGGTTCGAATTAATTCTTTTTCTGAGTTTTCAAAAGAACTAGGTTTAACTTTGTGTGATGTTGATTTGAAATTACTTTTGAATTAAAGATAGTGTGGGTAAAAGAGCATTGTCAGGCTGTTTGGAAATGCATTGTGCCTTTCTGGATGTCAAATTTGGCCTTTGTAGTACAGCCTGCCCTAAAAAATACCCCAAAAAAGCCCAAAATACATGCATGCACTCACATATATATATATAAATATATACACACGTGTGTGTATGTATATGCACAGTATCTTCATGCAGAGACTCTGCTTCTTTGAGTGGCATGTGGCAAATTGACCTGTGTTTTTTCCTTTCTTGCTCTGTGCCTTTTACACTATTAATTGAAAATATGTGGTTTGCAGATGCTTTTTTGCCTCAAATCAAATGGTGCCCTCTGAAAGCCTAGTTTAGCTTGACAATGAATTTAGCTTTCAGGCTTTGGCCATTGCAATATTGTTTGAATGCCACCATTTCCTGCAATCAATGTAATTTTATATCTACTTGGAATAGAAAGTCAAGATGGTGATTGCCTTAATTTAACTCAGTGTTGTATTCATTAAGGAGCTGATCCCAAATTCCTTTCAGATCAAAGTCTGTCTTGATTTCAGTGGAACCTTTCGGCGCACAAGGTGTGCGGTAGCCTTCTAAAATGTTGTCATTGTGACTAGTGAATAAAAGCTAAATGTGTTGCTAAATTTAGGCTGTTGCTCATGTCAGCTTCCTTTTCTAAATGACGGTAAGTGCATTCCATAAATAGTATGCCTCTTATGTTGTCATATCTCTTTGGCTTGCTTTGCAGTATTTTACAGGATATTTGCAAATGAATTTTGTGTTCAGTAGGCAGGGGATGAAAATAACACTACTCATTGGGACTCCATTAACCCGCAGCTAATGAGGAACCATTTCGAGGGCTGGATGAGTGTAATTCAGATTAGCCTGCGTGCCAGGCTGCTCTGCTCCCGCTCAGGCTCGTCCCGTGCCATGCTCCCTGTGCCGCGCTCCGGAGGGACGGAGCCCGGAGCGGCACAGCTCTGACACTGCCTTTGGCCGGTTAAGTTTTCTGTGCTTCGGTTCCCCTTTTGGAAGGTAGGAGAGGAGAGGGAGTGTGTGTGTGTGTGTGTGTGTGTTTACTCATAGATAGGTGACAGCAATCTTGACCTCCATGGTCAGGTGTTTTGGCATGTAATGAAATACTCCTCAAACACTCTACTTGTGCTTGCTGCTTGATAGCATTGTTACTTGTAGAAAAGGGTACTACATGGTGACAGTAAAGGTGGTCCAGACTGGTCCTTAATTAATTTTATTTTCAAAATCTATATTAGTGACTGTCGTGAGGGCACCTGGGCACTCTACATCAATAAAATAATCAATTTAAAAAATGTGTAGACCAGAACTCTGTGTTCACTAACAAAACTCCCATTCCCCGTTACGACTAAAGGTCAGTCCAAGGCTGGCCAAGCAAGCAGGACTTGCATTCCGGCGCCTTGGCGCTTGCCAGGCGCGGCTCTGGCGGAACACCGCCGGCAGCAGCTTCCAGATGCCCGTGGCCTCTGCGGAGAAGGGCTCGCTGGTGACCGGTGACTTGTTAACCCCCTGCATGTCTCAATTTGGTTTCAGGACTGAAGGAAAAGGTGGGGAAAGTCTTAATTTGGAGGCCAGTCCCAATTGAAAATGTGACTTTGCCAGTTGCCAGCATTCCGCTGAAGTGCAGGCAACAGGGACTTGGTGGAGCTGTGCTGTTGGAATAGAGAGAGGAAAAGAGACTTTCTTCTGGAGAACCGGCTAGAGATCTCGTAACTGAAGAAACTTTATTGACGACAAATGTTACATTATGCAAGCTTAGCAAATTCTCTAGGAATATAATGCTTCCCAGTTTTTTCTTAACATGTGTTAATATTTTATGATACCTGTGCATTAAGGGCCAGTTCCTACAATGTTTAAGTGAGTTTGGGCTGCTGAATTGCCTTTGTGGACTTTTAAAAAAACACTAATGGTCACTGCAAATTAGCTAAATTCCCAATCTCAGTTAACATGCTGATGATATAAAATCAACTTATTTCTGTTTTTCATGCATTAAGTGAGCATGTGTAATTAAATTAAATATTGATGCAAAGCTGCATTTTATTTATTTCTATTAGTACATTTGGGGCAATAATCCCACTTTAATACATATCTAATTGTGCAAGCAGCACTGAAACTAGGAGTTCCTGGACACTGGTATAATTTTTTGAATGTGAAATGATAATATATTTTCATGTCTTGAAATCCAATTGAACTCAAGCTGAGCTTAAAAATCCAAGATCTGATTCAGGAGAATTCAGTCCCATCTGGCTGGTGGGTAGCAGGTGTGCAGTGTGTGTTTGAGGGAGGGAGGTGATTGCAGGGAGTGAAACATTTCTCTTTTCCTGTAAAGCTTTAATTCCAGTTTAATGCTGTGGTCTGAAGCTCTCTGCAGTTTAAGTTCTTGTGTAATTACCTACATCTATTGTTGGTCTCCATTTCTAGACAACATAATGGTGATGGTGAATGGCAGAAGCAAGTAAATGTCCAGCATTATGAAGAAATATGGTTTCTAATTCTCAAAGTTTGGATTTATTTTCTGTTACACCCAAGTCCCTTGTACGGAAAAGTGTGTTTTTACAAATTGATACAGACGTGATCTTTGAAGACCAAATGAGAAAGGTTTCATTGCAGCGTTCAGGATCAAGGTCTTTTGAGTATTGTTACGTGTTCCCACAGCAGCATAGAGAAAGTTCGTGTCATCCGTATATTTTTATAAAAGAAAAAAACCCCATATTATGCAATTTCTGCTTTCATCCCATAATAGACAGGCTCCACATTTTTTATTACTGCAGTTATAATGAAGGAGGGTTTTTTAATCTTTAAAAGTATTTTAGCAATCTGTTGGATACTTTTTTCCTCATAACCTTAAGAAACTTGTCCCAGCCTTTCTCATTTTTCTCTTTCTCTTCCTTTTCTTCATCTTTTGATCAGATACTGCCAGTCACCCCCTGCCTCTGCCTGGGAGCTTTTTGCTTGAGAGGTTTGAGAATCTGCTCTTCCTTGACTTTTGTCACTAACTATCAAGTCAGCTCCCTTTCACACTCCTATCAACTCTCTCTCTTCCATCTTACAAATATTCCTTCTTCTTTTTATTTGTCTTCACTGCTTTATAACTTTGTGCTGAAAAGTCTTCCAGCACACGAGTTTTTTATGGGAGTTGGCACGCAAAGCACTTCTTACTTAACAAAATAAGTAAGCAAACGTACTTCTTTTATAGTTTTTGAGTTCACATTACTACACTAGATGACACTTTTGCTGCTGTATTTCACAGGTTTTTTTCATGGTGAACTGACTTAATTTCTAACCTAGAGTGGAGCTGGTGCTGTGTTGCTGTTGCCAAGGGAAGTCCATCTGGTTTGACAGATGAAATGATAAACATTTCTCTGGACATCCCTGTAAAGTTCTCCCTTTTGTTTGTTTGCTTTATGAAGTTAAATGGAAGAGGTCACCCCCTTTGACAGAGCAAATTCTTTTTTCTAGCAATCGGACTTTGCAAGAAAACATTTTTTATTAAGCAAGTCATCCATACCACACCGTAGGCTGTTTGAGTGTAACAGTATGTTACAGTCTGCAAAGTTAATGCAGTTAATATTCAACTGAACTTTTGGGGGGTTGCTAATCCCTAAGGCGGGCTTAGCAGAAAGGGCAAACATATTTATAGCACTTTGAATCAGACTGCAGTGAACAAGTAAGAGTATGTGTTATACCATGCAAATGTTACACAATTTCAGGAAAGCTCAGTGCATAATCATCTTTTAATAGTATTTAAGTTGATGAAATATCTTGTCTGTAAGCAACAGAGTTGTTGGTTCAGTGGACAACAGGTCTGTTAAAATGAAACTCAGTGAAAGGTCTTGAGATTCCTGTTCTGGTGGTAAATTCTGAAGGTTCTGAACAGATTTATGGGCTGTCTAATTAGGAGCTAAGTGTATTCTTTAAGCTCTGTCATTTGTATTATTCCCTAATAGGATTTAATTGGACTTTGTCACATATCTATGACTGAGTGTGTGCGGGGTTGTCAACAGCCTGTGCCATGTAGACCTTGGTCTATTATTGTCTTTGTAGAAGTAAAAAGATCATTCCTGAGTGGTCTTTGCTCCAGAGTGGAAGTGTGACACTGGACAGAGTTTGCTTTGGTTGGAGCTGTGGGCACCCCAGGCAGAAGGAACAAGAGTTAAGTCACAAGTTGTGGGAAGTTTGTGGAGAAGCTGAAGCGCTCAGACTGAGAATGTCCAGCAGTGAGGGTCACATCTCTGTGAGACAGAAAATCTCCACATTTATGCCATGGGCAAAACTTGCATTAGTGCAAAGTTACATAGAAAAGCACATGAAGGGCCCTGTAATGCTGCCACCCCATCAGGAGTCAGAGAAAAAGGAATTATGGTCTTGGATTTTACACAGAATTTGATTGTATGGAGTTTTTAGACAAATAAAAAAGAGATCTGTCATCTGACAGTCAACAAAAAGTCATCTGTACTTTTAAAAAAAATTTATTTTGTTTTTAAAGAGGTGAATGCAGTCGGTAACAGCTGTAATCTGTATGATAGATTTTTAAGGTCAATTCCTGGTGTCCTATCAATGCAGAATACAAGCCTGACAAAGTGGCTATTCTATTCTAATTAAGATTTTTAATGTGTTTCACCATTTGGCTATTTCTTCCATTTTTTCTAGATACTAACTCTTGGAAAGAGTGACTACAACATGGAACCTGACTTTAAAGGGGGCTCAGGTGCCTGAATTTATATGTGCACTCAAGTTACTTATTGATTTGCTACCTTACCTGTACCTACTCCCTTCCTTTTTCTTTTGCTGTCTGTGAAGCATATTGGCCATTCATAGTCCTTCGGGAAAAAGTCCTCAACACAATAATTGATGTGTCAGAATTGTTGGAAAAATGGAAATATGTTGCTAAAGATTTTCAAATCTATTTGTTATATTTTCAGTTAAAAATAGCACGACTGAGTACCAGAGCAAGTTAAAATTTTGTATTGGAGTTATTTATATCTGAAGTACCTGAAAATAACTAGTTTATTATGTACAAAATTTGAAATTCCAGAATATATTAAAATGTTAGCTCAAAGGTCAAAAGCCTCTCCCAAGGCAGGAAGGAAATCAGAAGGGAATTTGGGCTAATCAGGTTAGGTCTGTAATGGTTGCACACGGGTGATGTGGCTGACACTGTTGTGGCTTCCTTTGGTTACTCGTCCTGAATGTCCCCAGCTTGTCATTGGATCAGCTTCCATGCAAATCCTAAGCAAGATTCAACCTTAAGCCTTGACCTGTACCACGTGATCTTGTAGCATTTCTGTCGTTGTGCTAAGCAGCAAGTGCAGGGGTCCATAGCAAAGGCCTGACTTCACAGAGTGTGCTGGTGGAGGTGTGCTGGATCTTAGCTACACGTCCTGCAACCGTCTTGGAGCTTAGAAATGGATTAAACTATCTGCAGTTTTATTATGAAAACAGAGTTAGCAGTCTGGTGATGTTAACCGTGTTAAAAGGTGGTGGGGGGGTGTGTGTGTGTGTGTGTTACTGTGCTGAACTCTACATTTATGAGCTCTTTTTATAGTACCGTTCCCAGCAGCATTCCCAGGAGCAGTCCAGGTCCAATCAGGACTGGTATGCCATTGTGCGAGGTGTTGTTCTAATTCGTGTGTAAATGTGGAGTGGTTGCTGCCCTGAGGATATTACAGTGGAATTACAAACAGGAGAAAGAATAGGAGGAGATGTGGAGGAGAAGGAGGGCTGCTGCAGCAAGGTGCACTTGTCTGGTCAGGATTGTGGTACGTACAGCCTGATACCAAGTGATGGGCATTTCATTATTTATAAGTCTGCTGCCTTCAGAACAATTAGCCTCTTTGTCTTTTGTTTGCGTCTTAGTTATTTAAGCGGAAATGTAGAGAGCACAAAATTAATCGTTCCCAAGATCCTCCTGCTCTGTCTCTAGCAATGACCAACCCCAGGCACCTCAGGTAAAGTTGTAAGAGCCTCACAATAGGCAGACTTGGGATAATCTTCTCTCTACACATTCTCATCCTAATCTTTCATTATTAGGGATTAATTTAAGCTTTGAAGCATGAGGTTTAAAAAAAATACTATATTTGTTGTTCCCCCTCCTCCACTGTCAACCTTGTTTAAAATATGAAATATCCTCCCAAGCCCGTCGTCTGAGCTGTTCTCAGGGTAATCCTACCTGCTCCTTGGTGTGTTGGCCAAATCTGCAGCTTGAGAGATACCGTGGTGGTTTTGCTTCCTCTGGTGCCAGAAGGCACTGGTAGATCCTTTTCCCCAGGGAGGTGGGTGAAGGCAGAAGCATGTTGAGCAGTTATGGCCTGGGTGTTTCCATGTCACCATATGTCAAAGCTGTGATGCTGCAGCTGGATCTCTCCCCTTTCTTTTAATATTTTAGTGGCTAATTTGCAGTAAAGCAGAACAGGAAATAACCATAAATAAATCTGGGAACCTTTGTATTAATTTCTTTTGCTAGCTGTGTACATACGAGCAGCTTGCCATTTGCATATGTGAATCTTGTCATAACAATTTTGGGAAGCGATTTGTTAATAATCAAGTTCTCCGAACAGCTCTAAATCAGTAATTGATGTAGGTCTGGATAAAGCAAGCCTTCCGCCTGCCTGTTTTGTGGAGCATTTTTGGCAAGTTTCAAGCTAGTGTGAAAACTAGCCATCAGAATAAAATTTAGGACAGCTGGGATGCTTTGCAGTGAAGACTTTTGGCTCCACAGTTCAAATAATCACAATAGCAGCTCAATTTAGCCTTTGGCTGGGTAGGTTTGGCAGGGCACAATGAAAAATAATTATTTCATGGCCTGCTTATTTGTCCCTTAACAAATAAACTCTCTGACCTATGCAGGCTTATGTAAATATGCTGCCGTATGTGGGGTTGTAGAACACTGTCATGTCCCCATTTGGAAATATGTTTTATTTTGCCCTCACATTACAAACTTTTTTTAGAGTTCTGTTTTGGAAGCAGAGAAAGGGATAGGATGTATCAGATACTGAAGCCCAGACAGCCAGGCACAGAGTCTAAAAAGCCATCTAACAGTCTTTTTTCTGAAAACACATCCATTAGTATGCAGTGTTTTCACTGCTGTAATAATAAGAGCAATCATGATACGAGCAAGTCCGTCTCTTCGCAGCCTTCCCACGCGGGATGGAGAATGACAGCTCCTAAAGCATTTGGATATTTGCCTGAATGTGTGCTGCTTAGCTAACAGCAGTTCAACTTGCTCTCCATCTTATGGCTTCCTGGATATCCTTCTCAATTTTTTCAGTGACAGCTTAAAATGTGAGATGTGGAGGGGGGAGATGAAAGCTTAGCGAAAGGCTTTTTGTGTGTGTATTTAAGGGGAAGTTTTATTACACTTGATGATGGAGGGATGTGCCACACTATTTTCTGTTCCTGCCATTTTAGTATTTGCACTTTCTGTTGTAGTGGCAGCAGCCAATCCATAACCCTGGCTTTCTGCTTCCCCCTCTGGAGGGGGGAAAATACACAGAGGAATTCGTATCAATGGTTTTGTCTTCTGGCGCCACCATTTTGGTTGTGCAGCGGTAAAAGAAAGCCTTTTTCCCAAAGATCCGAAAGATCTCTCTAGAACATCTGCCGTTGCACACTCATGCGCATACACACACACACACATGCACAGGCTCTGGCTGAGGTGGCTATGATCTGTTTTTAATAGTGGCACTTCTTCTCAAAGTGTCATTTAAAGAAACATCAGCAGTCATGTCATGCATCGGGATGAATTTCTAAATGTAAATGAGATTCTCTCAGTAATTTATTTACATTTGTTTTCAGCACAACAAATGAGACATCACGTAGCTTCATAATTTCCCATGACCGAGTCACCAGCATGAGGTGTGTAATTTACCCTGATTTAAGATGCTTATCTAGAGGTTCTTGCAACAATACCTGGTGGGCTTTTTTATACTACTTTTTGCTGCCTTTTAACCCATCTACTTCACTTCCTTCTCTGTATTTTCCGTTAAAAAGAAATATAAATGTGTCTGCTTCTTGAGTCCTTTTTTCAGTAGAGCTGAGAGGAATGGCTTTGTTGCCTTTGTTTAGTTTGTTATTTTCCCTGCCATTCCCTTCTCATTTGGTAAAAATCATCGAGGGTTTCCAGAATGTATCTCCATTTACATTATGATGATGCAGGAAAGCAATGCTGATTGTGGACATTTCTGATGGAAAAATGTTTGTCCAGAAATGAAACAGTGCAATGGGAAGCATCCTGCAGTTGTTTGTTCTCCTCTCTTCTCAGCTGAAATACTAAATCTTAGTCCTGTTCTTGTCTCTGCTACTGACGTTAAGTTTCTGATCTGCTTGTAGCTGAAATGATACTTTGCTTGAGATGGGATGTGAACGCCAGTTTTCAAGTTATGTGGACACAGTCATGTACTACAAAACTCATTTATTTTAAGCCTATAGTTGGACCATTTAGATGTCTAACTACTTGCTTAAGTATTTCAGGTAGGTAGATGATTAAAGGTGCAATGTACCATGCATACAATTTTGTACCTCTTATCTTGCAGACCTGGTTATGGCTTGAGTAAAAATCAGGGCAATGGCTTTTGCTATTTTACAGGTTATCAGCACAGGAGAACTGAGATACTTTGGTGAAAGTTACTGGTAAGTCCAAAAGTGGTACAAAATGCTGTAGTTTGGGATGCTGTGGTGCAAAAATACTGTACGTCTTCATGGAGATCTGCAGGATTAACCCTGTGTGGGTGACCTTTTCCTCACAGGGAGGAAGCATGACATTTCTTTGTGTTAATTCCCAAAGCAAAAATCAGTGTCTTCCTTTAAACTGAATAAGCATATTCCAAAAAATAATGGATTTGGACTGGTTTTTAATGTGCATTGTACATACTAGGTCCTAGTTGATTTAATTTTGGCCTGCTGGCCATTTCCTTAACATTGCATGGGTCTAGCACCAAATTATGCTGATGGCCTGTCTATCACCAAATTATTTACAGAACTGCGGTTAAATTATAGAAATCTTCCAGACAAGCAGTGCTCTGGGCAAATTATTTCATCAAAGTTATTTTCCATGGTATACTTAAGCAAAAGCTTACAGGAGCAACATTAATCTTTTTTTGGTGTGTGATTATGCAGACGTGGTAACAGCCCCCTTTTTAGAAATAGCTTCCTACCTGGGAAAACAGAAGGAAACCATGATATGAAAATTAGTTCTCTCTGTGCTATCCTCAGTTTGAAGCAAAGGTTTTATGTCAAGGAAACACAGGACTGGGGCCAGCAGGAAGATGGCCATTCCTGCACACTGTCAGCTCCTTCCAGGTCTTGGGAGGTTTTTTTTCTGTAGACTTTTAACTGCGCACTTCTCTGAATTTGTAAAATCAGGTATTGCAGGAGAAGGTCAGCTGGATTTACCAGTTCTTCATCACATCCGGGCCCAGTGGTCACCGCCCACTTTTCCAGAGAAGAACATTTGTGTATCTGAAGGCAGTGTAGGCATTTTCTGCATTACCCCCATCTAGGAAGATTTGAGCTGCTGTATAATTATGAAACATACAAAGAGAATATAAATCCTAAAAGCAGCCCTAACTCCCTATTGTAATTGGCATCCTTTCAGACTCTCTGTTCCAGAGTTTAGAAATATAGTCAGGATAGAACATCTATATTTGGTTTATATGTAATGGTCATACCTACTGGTTCACTTGGAAAAATGTTGGCATGGATCACTATTTAAGGACCCTGGGTGCAACGTTTATGTTTAGCTCAGTGGTTTTTATCTCTGCATATTTTTTTTAGTATTCCACGTTGCCGTGTTTGCACCGTGAGACAAAAATGCCTTCCCAGCCTCTGTGCGGTTGTGCGCTTTTTGCTGAATGAATATAGAAATTCAGGTTTTAAACTGACTCCCATGAATAAATTCTTCTGGGAAAACAGGTGCTAAAAATCTGTGTTTTTCAGACCTCTCTCTGCCCACGTACTTAGGGCAAGACTCAGCCATGTGTAGATGGCAGACTGGAATGGGACCTCTGTGTCAGGGCTCAGGGCCCAGATGCGGAAAACCTTACCTGTGTGAGAAGGGCAGCAGACTCCAGAACTTTTAGCACGAGAGCTAAAGGTGTTTGCAGGCTGAACATCTGATTTAACTTGATTTCTCTCTGGTGTTGGGTGGTGGTTGCTGTTATGTGGGGCCAGACCTGGGGAACCCCCCTTGGCACCTCACCCAGGGGGACTCAGAGGCACCTGAGGGGTGACACTCTGATAGCTGGGGTTTCATGGTGGTGGTAGAGGATTTGTTTTTTTTTTTTTTTTTGATTGGCAGGATGTGAATATATGTGAAAGCTGGATCTCCTTTACTTGTGATCCTCAGCAGACGCAAGTCTGATTAAGAGTCCCCTTAATTTAGAAATGCTCATAAAGACAGGAAGATACTTAAAGCTGGCTTTATCAACAAAATGGAGGAACTGTGCTCTCGGGGCCCGTTAACAGCAGTGCCAAGATGGCCACTGCTGCACAAATACTGGGAATTAAGTTTCTACAAAGCCCTAGAAGCTCCAAATTGTATATTTCACCAGTTCTTTACTCCCCCAGTTATAATCCATATCTCACTTATTGCTAGAGTCAACAGTCTAATGGTAACAAAAAATACAACCTTTCATCATCTATTGATTTTCAGTCTTTAAAAACTGACAATAAGCTATTTTTTGTCCAATTTCTCGATAAATAGGAACATTTATTGGTTTTTCAGTTTTATTGTATTACATTAGAATATATTTTACTGCGTGTAGTGGGTAATGTAGCATCAGGAGATATGTTTATGTTCAGCAAGTAACTTTTGAAACTGCATAGCTCAACTGAGATATGTAAACAAATTTGTAATACTAGTTTAATTTAGATTACAATGCAGAATACTCAGCCTGGAGCTCATTTTTCTATTTATTCCATTATGATCCTCTAACTAATGGAGGAGAATTGCCGTAAAAAATAATTACAGTAAAGGTGAACATCTACTTTCTTCTCTATCTGAGGAAGAGGGAGGAATTTTGAGGTATAGTAAGCACCATGATATTGGGGTTTATTTCCTAGAAATGCACCACTGACAGTGTTGTATAGGTTGGGGATGTCATAAATTCTGTCTGTGTGATACTGTGTCAAACAATGTGGCACAAACGTCATCTTTTTCAGTGACCTCAGTTACCTTCTCTCCTACTGAAAAAGGAGACAAATTAGGATGTGATCTAGCTGTGGCAGAGCCTAGGATGTAGATCCCGAGTTGCCTCCCCACTGCCATCTGCCTTCACAGTGGAAGATCACCTGGTAGGTTTTTTTCCTTTCCAGAACCTCTCAGGAGACACTGAAGATCAACAGTTGCCTCTTGCTTACTCTTGTGGTGATAAATGGCAATTTGATGATATTTTTATCTCTGCTATAAAACCAGTTTGAGCTTTGGGGTTTTTTTTTTTTTTTTTTTTGTTTTTTTTTTTTTTTTTTAATTAAGAAGCAGTTTCTCTTCTGGTGACATTCTGTCCTACACCCAAAGGCAATAAGCTCATAGATGTTTCCATTCTAGCACCAGAAGACCTGAGGTGGAGGTGCCTCTGCTGAGGTGAGGATGTACGAAACAACCTCTGCTTTAAACCATCTGTGCCATTGTGCCACCAGCCCTGGCCTTTGCTGACCCAAGTGGTTCTCTGGCTTCAAGGCTATCAAAGTGATCATCCTGGCAGGCTTCTTAGGTGAAAACATTCACTTAGATGATGAAACATTTTCCTGAACACTCGGAACGGGGAGACAGTTCTGGCCTATGTTTCATAACCCTTTCACCGTAAGCAAAGAGGAAACCATTTGGGTGAAACACTTCTTTTGGGTAGACTGGGTGTGATTCTCTGACGCATAGGCCCTTTCTCATAAGCTGCTGTGGATCTTGCTGTCATCTCTGTCTCACAGGATCTGATGTACAAGGAGTTAATAGATATCCGGTGACCAAAGCCATTTATATTTCTCTTAATATACAGAAGTGAAGTGGAGCATGTAAAATTGGAAAGCAGAACCAAACCTGAAATTCTCTTAACTTTATGACTAGTGTGTGTGTTATTTTCCCATGATCTTTAATTACATTCTGTTCTGGAGGGGGGAGAAGGGGAATG
Source organism: Eulacestoma nigropectus (assembly GCA_013397775.1). Taxonomy (NCBI): domain Eukaryota; kingdom Metazoa; phylum Chordata; class Aves; order Passeriformes; genus Eulacestoma; species Eulacestoma nigropectus. Next base: position 902,814 of record VZTE01002930.1, read on the forward strand.
CTAATCTGGTGCACCAACTGGGGGAAAAACAAACTGTTTTACAGCGGGAGTCTAGATGACAGCACACAGCAAATGCAAAATCTGACATTCATATGAAAGTGAGCTAAGCAAGACCAATAGAAGAGAGCCAAAATGACTGCAGCAAGAGGAATGCAAGTGGTTTAAGGAAACCATGGTTTCTCTATTTATTGAAATAGCACAGCCGACCTCTAAGGTGGTGCTGATACGATGTAGATTTTGTAGAGCAGCACCAAGAGAGATGGCTGTCATAAAGGGAATGTGTGATTGGATTCAGGCTCATGAGAAGAGTATTGCCCTTCCCTCTTTGAACATGTAATATAGTGAGGCATGTCTCATTGCACTGAATGGAAAGATGCTATTTTCAGGGCTGCTGTTTGCTGTGCTTGCTAATGAATTTCCAAGGGGTGTTTGAGCCTTGGATATTGACTGTAGAGATGCTTGCAGTCAGTTGGAAGAGATGTGACTGAACACGAAGCTTAGTTCTGTGTGCATACAATCCTGCTCTCTGTGATTTTCCCTCAAGTTGTATATTCAGTATCAGTCTGAAATCATAAATAATTTGTAGAAGTCCAGCTGTGACTTAAGGCTTCTCTACAAACAGCATCCAGGACGCAAAGTCACGTGATACCCTTTTTTCTCTCTCACTGGCTAAAATAGCCTTTAAAAAACTATTCCCACTTCCAGTCCAAACATTAAAGCCAACAAACTGGGTGGATGCTTTTGCTGGGGTACAGCACAAATGGTCTCTGCCCTGTTTCTTGGTCCTGATGTCTTCTTCATCCCCTTGGCTGGGAGCTGGGTCACAGCAATCTGCTGTGCTCTCCTGCACCATGGGGGCTGAGTTTCTGTGCAGAAGTAAATGTCTTTGCTAAACAGCTTGACTTAGCAGCACTATACACTTACTATTTATTTGAGCAGGGGATGAGCAGACTGTTTAAAAACAGCATTCCCAGGGTTGTTCTAGTGTCATGTTTGAAAGGCAATGGAGAGTCTGGCTCAAAGGTATCCTTTGTAGATAAAGGTTTAGGAACAAGTCTTACCTTGAGTCTTTCCCCTTTGTGTTCATTAGCCTACTATTCAAATGTCAGTGGATTTTTTTTTTTTCTTGGTGGATAGCATGTTCATTATTCTCTAGGAGGAAGACCCAGGGAAGCTGTGATGTGTGTCAGTTTAACACCTTTGAGTGGCATGCGAGGGCATCTCTCCTGCTCCCCAGCACTGCTAACCCATGAATAATCATGGAGCCAACGGGGCAGTATGTCTTATACCTCTCAGCATCAGCTGTGACTGGCGTGGATCCCTGGGGTGAGATCAAGGATGAAATGAACTCTTGTGTGCTTGGATGTGTCGATTACGAGCAGATCATCACTCAACACCCATGTTGTTATCACATTCTGGGCAGTTTACCTCTACCCCCAGGAACAGTTGTAGCAGTGAGCTTAAATCTGGAATCCAATTTTAAATTTAACTTTTATATGAACCCCTAGGAAAAAAAGGTAAATTGTGCTTTGAGAAAGAAAATAAGTGAAAAGTGGAATGAGAGGGTGTGGAATAATCAAGATGCTTTTTTTCCTCTTTGGTAGGTGCTAGGAAGGAATAGGAACACACTGTGACTCCTCTCCTCTTGCTCATTGTTTTTTGATCCAGCCCATTACATACACAGTGGTCTCAACACCTTCAACCACTTCCTACTCTGTCACTCAGAGGCCAGACTTCACTCCCATACCTTTTAGCACTGCTGTGGCTCAGGGCATTCCCTTGGGACATCCTCTGTGCTTGCTACTTCTTACCACTCTCGGCTGGAGAAAGCACACTGCACTTGCCATCCAAGCCCAGTGGATGTTTAAGCCCTTTAAGCATATAAAGGCCACTTGACATCATTTACATTTTCATTAGCCTTCTAAAGTAGTTTCTCAAAAGGTGCAGTGGCTTTCCTAGCTTTTGTACTCCTTTGGAAGACTGTAATTTTGGTAGACTAGTCTAGCAGTGGCCTATAATTGTTATGCAAAACATTGTCCAAACATAACGTAACTAATTGCACAATTAAGATTGCTTCCTCCTCATCATCCCATTCATCATACTCCTCATTCACACCTATAGTCAGCATCTGGCATTAACAAAGGCTGTATTTGTCACATTAATACCTACCTTTTGTAGTGAAAATGCCTTTTGTATATCTCTTTGCTTCTTAAGGGTCCTGTTGGCTTGTTCAGTAAGCCTGAAAACAGTGTTTAGAAAGCCTTGTAGGGTACCTCCCTTTTTCAGCTGTTTAATAGGAATGTAATGCAGTGGTACTCCAGGATACAAACAGCAACTCTGAGAGCTCAGAAAAGGAACGTGATACAAGTCAGCAAAAGACCCACCCTTTCCTTAAAAACACTGAGGTAGGTAATACAGTGTTTTGCTGTTTTTAAAAATCTGAGGCAAATAATGCAGAATAGCTTAACAGCGGACATTTCAAGGTCGTCAGTCCTCTTAGTCTGACGTAAGGCGCATAATGAGTTCTTTCTGATAGTCCCCACCAGAACCAAGCAAACCAAACCAACTTGGAAAGTGCAGGAGATAGCAGGAAAAAGTCCAAGAATATCTGTGAATCAAAATGCAAGAAATTGCCTGGTGCCTTTACCAGCCACACCTACACAGAAGGTTTTGTTCTTGAATGGATTGAGGGTGTGTTTGCCACTCACATAAGGACGAGGTGGGAGCATCTTTGATTGGAAGCCTAGGAGGTCTGCAGCACCATAATTCTTCTTGGGAAAAGGAAATGATGTAAGTTTCTACTTCTGGAATCTTTCCCCACTACTCTATAAATTTAAAGAAATAAAACACAAACAGAAAATTGATTTTTGAATGACAGTGAATTATTGTCATTAAAGGAACTGTAGTTTTGTGTCAAGGGAAAAAAAGCTCAGTGTACTATATGCTACAGTGTACTATATGCTACTTTCTGAAGCATTACTTAATGCACCAGTCATTGCTGGGAACATGGAGTCCTTTTAATGCTAGTCGGGTAATATGTCATTCTCTCTGTAGAAACTGCAGCAGAGACATGAGTTATATACTGATGTAGTTATCAGAAGATCATGTGGTAGCACTAATGTGAGTCACTACAGTGGAGTTTGCCCCGTTTGAAATTTTTACATAATTAAAGTGAGTCATTGTCCAAATTCTGCCAAAGTGCAGATGTCTTTAATTTAACATATGCAGTTCAGCCTGCATATGCCTTCCATAGGTGAACATCTTTTCCTTTGTGCACTACCCTGGGTTAGCTCTGGTTGGGGAGACGTTTCCCTTTGCCATTCAATGTGCAGTGCTCCCACTGAAATCCATGGCAGCTTCAGAAAAAATATCTGGAGCACCCAGACCTCAAATAGACCTCTCCACTTCGTTTTATGTTCTGCTGGTAATTCTTTAAATCCACTTAGATAGATCAAAACAAGCGTCTTTTTGTTTCTGTAATAACAAAGTATATGGCCCACATTTCCTGGTGAAATACATTCAGTTGCCTTCTGTGACTTCTGTCTCTGTAAGAAGGCGAAGACCAGAGAGAGGATTAAAAAGGTAAGGAAGGTTTCTTTAAGAGAAAGCAAGCAGGACAAGCAAGCTTACATAAATATTGGACTTCTAAAATTACAAACTTCACGATGGTGGAGGGCTTAGTACTGAGGGGGAGTTAAACCAGGTTGTTTTAGCTGAGAACGTGACCGCCCTCCTTGCAGCTGGCTGAATCACCAATGTTTCTGAGGATTTCACAAATCATTTGGTTTCTGTGCTCTGAAGATGACTATTCTGAGTCATTTGGCTGAAAGGGCAGTACCTTTTCTTTCTTTCCCCCTTTCCCTCTTCTCTTTCTCTCTTTCTGTCTCTCATTTTTTTCTCCCCCTCACCCTTTTTCTCAGATGCAAATCTAGTAGTTCTCCATCTAATGCTGAAATGTAACAAAAATGTGGTTAACCGTCACATCCAGATGTAGCTTGTTTTGCTGGGCAGAGAAGGAAAGAACAGGCATATGTAGAAATGTTGGGAAAATTTCTGATTAATTAATCAGAGAGAGAAAAAATGACTAAGGCTGGTCTGCTTATTTCTGACTCACTGGGTAGATGCTATTTTTTCTAATTTGCCAATCCCTCAGTAGGGATATTAAATAATGTTTACTACTGTAAATTCTTTCCCAGGAAGGGAAGGAGGTTGTGATACAGGAGAAACTTGTATATTTGATTTAAAAAGTCAGCTCTTCTCCTGCAGAAGAACTGCAGCCTTACGCAAGAGGGCATCATGCATGCTGGTCCATCCGGAGAGTAGCCAGCCAAAGGGCCATAGGTTTCAAGCACCTTCTGAGAGTGCTGGAAGCTACCTTAGTAATTTATTGATGATGGAGATGAGAAATAAAATCTTCCTGTAGTTTCCCTCCCCATGCTGTCAGTTAATACTGCCAGCAAAGAAAGAAGGAAGTTCCCACACCTTCACCTTCACTTGCTGCAGAGAAAGAATTACGCAGGTAAGCAGTCCTGCGTGCCAGGTAAATAAACAGACTCAGGAGCATGTGATTTTTGATGCTGTCACTGCCTTCTCCCTATTCCTGTTAGATTTAAGTGTTCTGTCTTCTGTGGTTCGTGATCTCTAAGCTTGTTCCTCTTAACTTTTTTTTCCCCCAGTAAAAATCTTTGTGGCAAAAAATAAAGCTGCATGGATGTGCCAGAATAGCGAAGCACAGTGTCCTAAATGATGTAACTCAGGTTTTGGGAGCAGGATAATTGCAGTAGTGTGATGCTTCTTTTAGAATAATTAGTCTTGCTGAGAACCAGGGTATAAAAGCCTGTGCAGAGCGCAGTAATGAGTCAGTTACACCATTTCCAGTATTCGTGTGCCCCTGCATCGCACTGCAGATCAGAGCAGGCATGCCCACAGCGATGGTCAAGGAATGATTTCATCTTTGTAGCCCTGTGCCAGGACTGTGATACAAAATACGTGGGATTCATTCTAAAGGAAAGCAGCACTCATCTTCCATACTAAACCAGGGGGCCTTTGAGATCATTAAGAATCATTTTTACAAAGGAGAGGTTTATGTTTCCGTTCATGGAGCCAAAGTCTGTTCTCATGCCGTGTTACTGCCTGGCACTTTCCCATCCAGGAATGAACTCTACTTCAGCTGCGTGCACTTGCAGGTGTTGGGATTTCAATTTCAAAGTACAAACAATTCTAATATTAAAAAGACTGTTTCCCCAGTGGGGGTATGGGTTACATGAGATTTTTGACTTTTCTGTTTTGTCTTTTGATCACGTATGGTATCACCTTTAGATCTCTTATCAGTTTGGGGTTTTTTTATCATCACCACAGTGGACAAAATGTTAGTAGAAGTTAAAGTGGAAAGAGTCCTCAGAGAGATAAAGGTTGTCTTCCATTTCTCACTATGTGGTTGACTCTGCTGCCCTTTTCTGCTGGGGTTTAGTCTGCTGGGGCATTTCTTTGCTTAAGTTAAATTTACTTATCTGTTATATAAATAAGGGATAGCCTTGGCCATTAGGTAAATCTACTCATGGAGGGAAAAGGGATTTTCTAGAGTGCCTGTGTGCCTTTCTGAGACATGGAGTTCAAAAACATCTGATAAGGTAACCTTCAGCTGGTTTTCTGCAATGACTTTTGTCAATGAGCCTTAAAAGCATTGATATTTTCAGGCATTATAGCTGAAGAGTACTGCAATGTCCTTGAACTACCCACCAGCCAAAGAGTGACATCTCCAAACTCAGCTGGTGAATTCCCATGTACTTAGTTTTTCCTTTCTCTCTGGGGCATCCAACTAGAATTACCAGGACCTTGGCTCTACCCAGTATGCAACACTCGACTGGTACCACTCTCAGGTGCTGCCTGGGTTTGCTGTTGCCCTCAGAATATTTGCTCCTATATTGTATAGTGAGGATAATCCTTTGTTTAACTTTTTTTTTTAACATTTCAAAAGGAAAATAGGGGTCTCATTCAGGTCTTTCCATTTTTGCATGATAGTACAGTTGAACAACGTGTACATGTGTTAATTAAACATCCTGTCTTATCACTGTTTTGGTAAGTGTCCTGTAAATTTAATCACTACGACACCTCTGTACACATTACAATCCTTTTAAAGATCTAGAGAAAAATCCTGGTGGATTATTCAAAGCACTAAATCACACAGAATTACAGTAGTTATTAGAGGCATTAAAACCTCTGATAAGAAGCTTTATCATGCATTTTTGGGGAAGCTTAATCTTTATCAGAGATGACTGTAAACAGAAGGGAACAGTAAAAAAACTTGATAACAGTTTATTTTACAGTACATCAATAATCAGGTACTGTAATTACAGTATAGTTACATATTTATTGCATTGTATGTAACTACAGTTTATTAGTTTTCTCGTTTTTCTATTATTGCAATTACCTGCAAGACCTGAGCCAACAAGAGGCCTTACTCTATTTCCACTTACCCCAGCTTTACACACACGTACACACACATATTTACATTACATATATGTTTTGACTACTTCAGAGGAGTTGAACCTGTTTACATGGAGGAGGAGCAGGCAGTGGACATGCTACAGATCTCTTCCACATGTACATTTATCTAGATTCAGAACTATAAATGAAGGGAATGAGATTTTAGCTGTGGTTATATTTAACTATCTAATTTTTCCTCCTCTTTTTGGCACTGGAAAAGTTGTGGTATTCTTAATCACTTAGATAAACCTCTCAGTTACAGACCTACTCAGTGTGGGGGTGTTTATATTTTATCTGTACATTATTTATCTCTGTACATCCACATCTGAATATAGATTAGATTAAGTCTCTGTTAATTGTGCTTGGGCTGTGTGTGCATGCCTGTGTTTGTGTATTTCCAGGAGTAACTCTGAAATGTTCTGTCATTTTGGGGTGTAGACTAAGTGAAGATAGCCATTTAAGTGTGACTTCTAATTCAGTGCTGTTTGCAATATTAAAGGTTCTAGTTAATTTAAGAGTTCTTGTGAAGCTGGCAGAAGAAATGTCCATGTTGGAATTCAGAGCTTTTCTTGATCACAGGTGATGAAGGTGTAGTACAAAATATAACCCATGAGTGGTATGGAGTGACTTCTGCTCCTCATGCCCTTGGTAGGAGCTCAGCAATGCCTCTAAGCACAGATTTAGGCAGCACAGCCCGAATAGGCTACAGAGAATGTGGTGAAAGTCCAAAGAAAAAGCAATGAGGGTGATAAGAGAGTGGGGAAATGTGACCTGTCAGGAAATACTGAAGATATTGGGGGTGCTTGGCCAGAAAAAGAGATCTCTGAGGGACAACATGGCAAAGGGCAGTAAGAATACAGAAGGCTGTGGGAAAAGAGAGTCAGTAATTTATTCTCCTTGGTGAGAAATGGGAGGGGATGGGATGTAATTAGTTCAACAGGACCAAACAAAATTCACATTAGGTATTAGCAATGACCTTCTAAAGCAGATAAAACACCAGAAAAAGGCACTTTGGGATGTTGTGGAATTTCGTCTGTTGGAAATTTTTCAGAAACAGGCATGGATGGTCCTGCCTGGAGGCACACGGGGACAAAAGGCATCAAGATATCTAAACAACGCTCCTAGCCCAGTTTTCTGTGCCTTGAACCATCTGTTTAAGAGTCATGGTTGTGAGAAGGTGGCATGTTCCCAGTTTGCTTGCCAGTGGATCAGAAGAAAAACAGGTTAATTGTTCATCTGAAATAAAACCTCTATCCAGTAAAAAACCTTGGAAAGAATCAGCACCCACATGTGTCTCTTAAACTATTGAAACTTCTTTTCTATCAAGATTTGAGGACAGATGCTAGACTGGCTGAAGCCGGTGGCAAAAACTTCCCCTGGCAGTAGTGGAACCAATGTTAATTTATACCATAAAATCCCTGTGTTTTGCTGATTGTTTTCAGCTAGTGATTGCACATGACAGGCATAGTTTATACTGCTTAATAATAAACTAGACAGTAAGATGTATTTAAAGTCTAGTAGCAAGTGTCAATATGTACTTAACATATTCTTCTTTTCCTTTTCTCATCCTTTTGATGGAGTAAAATTTCAGGTAATATATTTACTATCCAGTACTTGTTGATTAGGGGACTCCATGTTTAATTTTTGGGTGAAATAACTCAGCTTTTTCTCTTCTTGTTTGAAACAGCTCTAAGTGAGATAACAGTATAATTTTTATTGTTATTTTTTCTAGAAGAAAGTTTGGGGTTTTTTTCTATAGGAGCTGGCATTTGTAGTAAAGAGGGAGAGGCAATGACCCAGTGTGAGAAGGATTGCTTGATATACCAAAAATTCTTCCTGCAGAAGACGATGGTACTGGTATGTTAGACTGGGTTTGTGCAGTTCAGTTCAGAGAGGTAATTGTTTGGGGTTTTTTCTCCTAATTTTTTATCTTATGACTGATGAATAAGTACTATATTTGCAACTTTCTACCTGTACTATGAGAGGTCCATCCTCTAGGCCACATGGAAAGTAGGTTGCATTAAGCAATACTCTTAAACCTCCAGATGCTTTCCCTATGGGAAATGCTTCCAACTGAGATTTAAAAAAAAATTATAACATCCTTTTAAGCACAGGTGATCCTCATGGATCCTTTTCCACTTAGCCCACCTTGCTTCAAATGGTGTGCAAAATGCCAGACTGATGAGTAACATGGAAATGCTGCTCTATCAGGACAGAAAGGTTCAAGTCTTAATTGGGAGGACTAATTTGGAGGTTGTTGGTTCCTTTGCAGGTATTTGACAGGAAACATGAATAGAAAGATGCTAAGGTTGCTGTTTATGGCTGGGGCCACTTTCATACAGTCCCACTGAGTGTGTTTACAGTGTTTGTAATACTGCTGTGCGGTTTTGTCTCCATTTCAGGGAGAAAGGGGTCTCCAGTGATTTTCTGAACATGGTGAACAAAGGACTTTCTAAATTTTTTTATAGACTTACACTATATCTAATGCTAAGGATTTTAAGGATATGGTTTTCAAAAAATCTGTTTTATTTTAGTAAACATTCTTTCTACAGAGGCACATTAGAGAGGAAAGAATAGGATTATTTAAGGGAGGGGAATTAATTGTGTCACTTCTATAGGCATTAGGCAAATTGCCTCACTTACAGTTAAGAGGTAGCATGGGAGTATTTAAGTATAGGGTACCTGCAATGCACTTTATGATAGTCTTAGCTTATGACCTTATATCATTTTATTTCTCTATTAAAGCAAGACATTCCTCACGGAGACTGCGACTGTGCACAGTGCTGTAGTTAGCACCTTGTGTCCTGATGACTGCATGGTGCACCGTGATAAAACAGGGAAGGAGGTGTTGAGTACTCCAGAAGTTTGTATGGGAATCCAAGAAATAAAAGTTGATGTCTGATATGTGATAGGATGGAAGAGATGTAAATGAGATACGAAAATGTCTAACTCATAATTACATTCTATGTGTTTTACCCATAAACCCATTTTAAATGGGTACAGCAGATGCCACAGTAAAGAGGGTAACTTATGGGCCAGTAATTATGGGCCACCCAGAAATACTAGACCAAGTCCCTGACTCCAGAGGTAGTAAAGACCTCACAGGTCAGTCCAGTGATGATGCTCAGCCTTTATGTGTGAATTTGGCATTTCACAGAGGAGCGCTCAGATCTTGAGGAACAGACTGTGCTGACTTGGAGCACCCCCGGCCCTGGGGAGAAGGGAGAGTGACTGATGAACGATGCTGCGTCTGAGTTTTATTTTTCATGAAACAAGTTGTCACAGGAGGAACAAGAGAATGCCTTCGGACACAAGCAGTACTGAGTTGTTTTCTGCATGAGAACAAATGCTGACCCTGATGGTGAGTGCGCCCTGTAGCCTGATCCTGTGGGTATCGCTGCTTCAGGGACTTTGGCGGAGGTAGTTTATGGCTCCTGGTAGGTTTTGGGGCACATTGCATGTTACACTGTCCAGTCCTTTGCAGAGGTATAAATGCGGTTGTGAGGAGAGATGCAGCTCTAAGAGTATGTGGACTTTCAAGTCAGAATTAAAAAACATACTGTGTTTAGACATTTTTGGGGTTGGGGAACAGCCGGATTCTCAAGCTTACTGCACAGGGCTCTGAGTTCAGTAATTAAATTACTGCTGAAAACTTAGATAATGTATTGGTTACAATCCGAATGTCTCACTCTTAAATACTGAAGTGATAGTTTTGATTTTTTTTTTTTTCCAGTTACTTCAGTGGAAAATATTGTAAGTTTGGCATAGTTACCATAGAAGGTAATAACTTTAGTTATGACCCCTTGAACAACATTTAACCTGTTGACTGAGAAGTGGGTGATACTTCATGCTCAATATTAAATCTTAAAACATCAGACAGACTTGTAAAGTGCTTCCTGCCAAACATATTACAGTTGCACTTTGAGCTGAGTGTACAATGTAGCTGGAAGAACAACAGAGGGGGTCTTAGCAAGGCCTGTAATGTTTGCAAATAAATAGCAAAAAAAAAAGGAACACCGCTGAAATGTTCCTGTGATTAAAAATGTATACCTTCATTTGTTTTTCCTCATGCAGCCAAGTCATAGTAAAAGGAATATACCTGCTCAGGCACTCAGAGTTTCTTTCAGGAAGGTCAGCTCCCAGAAATAAAATGGAAAAATAAATTAGGTAAAGTAATGGCTGAGGGAAAAAAGTGAACTTTATAGCAAAAAGACAGAAGTAAGATCTCAACATAGGAGATTTTTTTTTGCAGTGCAGGAGTGAACGAGCAGTAAGTTCTTAAGTTATCCCAGCAGAAGAAATCATCTAAATACATAGAGAGATTGAAAAAGGTTTCATTTTCTCCTCTCAACGGTAGCTGTTCTGTGGTTTGTGTTGTAATGACTTTTTACAAGCATTGTTTACACAAAAATCACATTATTCTCCCACTACTGACGTAGCTGGTGATGTAAATGCGCCTGCTCAGGGCCTGTTCCTCAGGGAGGCAGAGCACGCAGGGCTCTCTGAGCATCTCGTGTTGGTCGGCAGCTCCTGATGCCAGGATTTTGGGACTGGGTGCCTTTGTGGTGAGCTCTCTGAGCTCCTTCATGAGAAACGAGATTTGGTACTCAAGGAGAAAGGACCTTGTTTGAGAGCTGCGGTGCAGGGTAAATCTCCCTTTTCCTTCAGCGAAGCGTTGCATGCTCTCTCTTCTGAAAAGAGGTACACTTCTGTGAGTCGTAGTCAGGAGGCTGTGGCTGGCAGGTTGCAGGTTGTAGGAACAAATTAACCCAATCTCTGTATTTAGCAGCACTATTAATATTTTCCCAGGAGCACTTACAACGTATGTCTGTTTGTTTGGGGTTTTTTAAATGACTTTAAACTACCTTCAAGGTAGCTCTCTTCCAAAATCCACTGCAGACAGAGAGGAGGGATGGTCTGACAGAAGCTGGCAGCAGCAGGACGGGCCGACTGCGTGCTCCCCACCAGCAATGAGTGCTGCTCTGAGTTAAGACATCAGGGAAGGACTTTGCACAGGAAAATAATGAGAACACTGACAGGGTGAGACCACATGCATAAAGGGAAAACTTATTTCCTTAAGAGGCACAATCATGCTTTATTAAAGGAGCATTGTAAGGAAACAAATAGGATTTTAAAAAAGTTGCTTCTCACAGAAGCAATAGAAAAGGAATTTCTCATAGGAAAGGAATGCTAACTGAATTATTTTTGTGATATAAAAGCATTCCAGTGTTGTGCTTGCAGCCTGTGAGGAAGAGGGAAAGAAAGAAAGTGAAACTAACTGGAATCGGCTGAAGCCAGCTTCACTGTATAGGCTGAGAGCAATGAGAGATTAAAAAAATAATTAAATCAGTTAATGGTGTGTTAGATAACTTCATAAGTGTTTACTTTAACAAGGGCGATATTTGTTCTTGTGTGTGTGAATGCAGCCTTTATTTTCATCAGTTTTAGTCTGCCTTGCTTCTAATGGCAGTGAGTTTTCAGCAGAGGAGACAGCCCACCAAGACCCCTGGTTGTTACGTGCATAGCTGGAGATTTTAGCAGGTCTGGTTGCAAAGACATTGGAGCAGAATGTATCCTGTAGCTCTACATTTAATTTCTAACTTTTAATTATTTTCTAATTCTGAGCAAAGGTTCTGTATTCAGTCTTCTGCCAAACATGATTAGCATTAAACCCAGACCATGCATTATGCCTCTGGACTAGGGGATGCAGATTTGCTGCTTAAATATTTGGGTTTTTTTCTCTCTGCCAGCTGCTTTGTTCTGACTATCTACTGTGGAGCTGTTGTCCCAATGATCTGAGTAATCTTCTTCCTTCAAGCAGCTCTTAAGTATCTGTGTTTTCATGAGGAAATGTGTAATTTATTCCATCCCATAGGCCAGTAGTGGAAAAGAGCGTGGGTAATGGGAGGTGAGCTGGGACAGTGTGTTGGGGAAGACAACAAGATAAATAGCATAGTACTTACGCAAGAGGGAGAGGGAAAGTCCTGATCCAGGGTTGAGTTTGGCCCATGTGTTGTCTTCTGAGAGACAGTGGGGTCTGGGAAGAGAATGTGCTCAGCAGCACGTGCCACAGAGGCACTGTCCCCAGCAAGTCCTTGTAGCCACATGTAGCCACGCGGAGCAGAAGTCACCAGCAGCTTCCCACAGCCATGGCCATCCCCTTGGTGACCTTTGGTGACTGTCACGGTTTACCATGGCACAGGTATAGATCAAGTGGCCCTGGGTTTTGGTTTGTATGGTTGTGACTCATTTTACTGTAGATGTAATTTTGAGATGGAACGGCAGAAGTGGAGGTGTGTGAGAGCCAGCATTTAAAATGGTATGAATTGGATCCCATTTGGGACTCTTGCATTGTCTCAGTACCCACGGATGACTTAGGCCATAACACCCCTTAGCAACGTGGGAAGAGAGGTGTGTGATTCTCACTTTGGAGGTAAATACTTTCTTCAGTGTCCATGTGCCAGCTGCATCAACTCAGAACACTGTAAGGAGCTCCATTAAGTTCTATTGGGTCCATAATCTGCACATTAAGAAAAATTTACATGATAGATGGAGCTGTTAAAGTCTAATTGGGTAATCAAAAATTAGTTAATGTGCCAAAATATGTATTTAGCTGATAAACTCTAATGGTTCCAAAGGGTTCTAGTATTAATAGAAGGCATGCTTGCACGCTAAGGAGTTGAGAGTAAGGTATTGCTCTTGTAACACACATTTCAAATAGAGATCCCAAAGCACTTGACAGATATTAAATCACTTATTGATTTGATTTTTCCAAAATATGTCCATCCAAGGCTCTGGGGGAATATATGTTAACAATAATGTCAAATTTGCTCATAAGTAATAAATTATAATTTCCCCCACTTCCTAAGTCTATCAAGGGCAATAATCACTCCTACCCTTAAACCCAGTTAAAACCTCTTAAGGCTGGGTCTTCCTTAATTGAACCTGTATTAGGTCCCTGTGAGATACTGTGTCCACTTGAGTGACAATAAGTTGAATCCCAGTGAAAGGAACTGGTTTGAAAAGAGTTAAAGTGGCAGAGTCAGTAGAAGAACATGTCATTGCTGGTTACTTCTCCTTTACTCTGCAGAGTAACCAGCACAGCATTTGTGTATTCTCAGAGCCAGAAGAATGTTTCAGCATTCTGCAAATAGCTTCCTTACCTATTCATTCAAATTTCATTCTATTTTACGTGGAGGACATGAATAAGAATTTTAAAATAACTCTTCTGCTTAATCTTTCCAAAGTGTCCTAATGTATTATTAATAGCATGCCACTCCCACATTATAATGGCATGTGGTTCTGTGTTTGTACAGCATCTAGTGTAATAAGAACCTCATCCAAGAGACTTTTGTAGGCTCTTCTACAGTTCAAACAGATAATGATAGCTTTATTTTAATATGGAAAAAGGTTATCCTTGTTTTATGAAGGAAATGGAGGCAGAAAGGTAACACCTGTCATAGAAGTAGAACTAGACTGCAGGCTCAGATGTTTCTTTGCTGCTCTGGCTGCTAGACCACAGCACAGAGGCATTCCTAAAACTTGCAGCTGTTAAACACAATTTATGGTTTTGTTCATATATAATGTGCCTTTATTTCTCTGTGGGATTTATAACAGTAACTATCTTGAGTGTTGTATCAGACCTGTTGTGCTCTAAAAAAGCCTCCAGACACTTGGAAGTTCCAGACAGCCAAAGTCCCTTCTGTTCAGCTAGGCACACCTTTGAGGAGGGAAGAAGAACATGTCCAAGAAAACTCAAGCTTAGGGTAACCTAATCCTATCTCCATACCATGTAAATATTTAAAGAGAAAATGCAACAACCACATTGTTGAATTTCCTACTTTGGATGACTGTCACATTTTTAATGGTAGTTGAATAGTTCTGTATTTTATTTATGTGGTGTCATTTGTTTGCTGGGGAATATGAATTGAATGGTTTCCTTGCTCTGAATTTGAAAATGTATTTTCCCCGATATCATTAGTTGAAGGATGTTACCACATAAATAAATAAATAAGCGAAGTGTTGGGATTGTTTGCTGTCTAATAAACATAGATCCAAAAGTATACTGAAATGCTGTTTGAAACAGATGAGTCAATGCCACATTTTCTGACATCTGCTTAGAAAGAGAGAGAAAAAAAAAAAAAAAAAACTCACAGAGAGGGAAAAACCAGAAACAGTCATTTGGCTTTTTGGGAAAGCTCTGGCCTGAGAATGGAGCTAGAAGGAAAAAGAAAAAAAAAGGTGCGGAATAATGAATTCATCAAGCTGAAAATGCACAGGCCAATGGAGCGCTTAGATTTCAATAGAAGGCAAATGGAAAGAGAGCCCCCATTACTGCTGAGATGCAGCGACACGGCTGCACTAATCGCTTGGTCATGCTTGGGAGACACTAAGTCATCATGGGCCATGACATGGGGAGAACAGGCGCCAGGGTTTGTTGTAAGAAAAAATTGTTTATTTAACATCCGCAACCAGCATCATGCCTCTCCTTTACCTTGCACCCCCGTGCCCAGATCCATCCCTCTCTGCCGGGGAAGCGCGTGCCAGGCAGCACGGCTGGGCTCCTGCTGTGGAGCAGGCCTGGGCAGCTGAGAACAAGAAGGGAATGTTTTTGGTAGGTTGCGACCAAGGTGGCGACAGGCAGAACTGCCCTGCAGTGGGAATCAATGTCTCACCAAATTGGTCACCCCTTTAAACAGAATTTAGAGTACTTACTAGCTTCAAAATTCATGTAAGTGTTGAGATTGCTTTTATGTGAGATATGCCCCCTCTCCTAAAAAAAAAAAAAATTCTCCTTGGCTGTTATTTGGCCAAGTGGCCATTTCTGTTTGAACAGAAGAGAAGGTGCTGAACCAAGTGATGTTGGGCTGAGAAAATTATAGTTTCTGGGAACTTGTTATGGTAACATTGAGGAGAGTCTCCTCTGAGGCCGGTCTTGCAAGGCCAGGTAAGCTTTGGCACAGTTGTGCTCCTTGAATTGCTTGAAAGGAGTGCAGTGTTGGTGCAGGAGCTTGCGAGTGCTGGGCTCTATTCTTGGCTCCTGCCACAGACTTCCTATGTGCTGAGGAACAAATCTTTTAGATCAACATGGGGGTTTTTTGTTTTGTTTTGTTTTGTTTGTTTTTTCTTTTTTTGGTTAGAATTTCCTTGCATTTTAGATCTGTGGGGAATTAAATGGAATGGACCTTTAGATTCACTTCCTCCCCTCTTCCTTCAGTAACAGACGAAATGGAGAGGATATAGAAATGTGTTTAAAAGATCAAATCAATGCACTTATTTTGTAAGCAGAAACTAAAGCGAACAAGCTGTTGGTTTCTTTAAAAAATACACAACTGGTTTTTTTTTTCCCAGCCTCCCTCTGAGATAAATCAAAATCAGTCTTTGAAAGATTAATTGAGGAGTGCATATCTCACAAAAATGTAGGCAATGACTGCAAAAAAAGGGCATAGTGTTGACTAATAAAACTGTCTAGCTATACGAACCTTTAAAATGAAGAAATTGCCCATCCACATATTTTTTCTGCCACATATCTTAATTAGCTCCACAAAAACCACTGCCTACTTCCACTTTCCCATTAATTAGTCCCATGCTACTGTGAAGTGAGCACTGAAAAAACAGCCATTCTTAGTTCCTTGTGTAACAATACAGGACATTGCCTTTATTCTGACCAGAGGGGAAGGGAAGACACTCTGTGAGAGCACAGTATGTCTTGTAAGGTTCTTGAACTCATTTACAGATTTGCATTATATCTGTAAAAGAGAGAATTTAATGTCCTGAACACACACGCATATATTCTCACACAAAATTAGTAAATCTAGAGTACTGAACTGTGATCTGCTCTAGGGTGTTCCTCTATGATAAAACTAATATTAGGGAAAGAAAGAGACTAGGAGACCAGAAGTTAATTAAAAATAAAAAATAAAAAACCACATGTAGTTAAGGCAGAAATAAAGAACTGAGAATTTGTTGTTTTCTTCCTCTTTCTGTGGTCCAAAAGGAGAAATAATGAAGAAAGAAACACTAAATTGAGTTCAGCCTACTCTTCAAGAAAACCCCCCAAAATTCCTTGAGTTAAAAATGAATCTGGATAGCTATAGCAGATTCATCTATGAAATTACCATTGCTCCTCCAGTCTTTATTCAGATAAGTTCTATTTTTGATAAGGCATGTGTGTGAGCTTGTTAACTGAACCCATAATTATTTGACTTCTGAGATCTAGAGGCCCAAATAGCTTAAAATTGTAATATCTTGAGGATGCTGACCTGTGAAAGGAGTGGTTTACAAAAGGTATCAATCATGTTCATGAGCTTTCTGAGGGCCCAGGTAAAAATGCAGTTTGGATATTTTCTAGTCAGGAGAAAACTGTCTATTCTGGTGTCAAAAATTCTGTTATTAGTGGCTTTAGTTTTATTCTTTGCAAACCATCAAACCATCAAATTGTGGGGATTGAGCTGCAACTGATGGACTCACCTACTGCCTAAGAGTTTTCCACCACCAGGAGACCACAGACCACCTTGTGAGGCAGTCTGCAGTCAGAACAGAGCAGTTTGGAGGGGCTGGAAATGTTGGGATTCATGGCACAGCATCAAAGTGCAGGTAGGTAACCCTGGAAGTACCCACCCTCCAGAAAAATGTGATCCTGCATAGTCCTGAGTTTCCACAAGCTTAACATTATGGTATTGGTTAATCAACATCTCTCTAGTGAATTAAAGTTCAGCCTGAGGATTTATCTGTTGTTTCATCTTGATGAGACAGAAATGATTGAGTTTAGGCCAGGCATAGCTAATTTATCTTAATACAGATGAAGCCTGTATACCCATCTTCAAGTAAAGATCATGTTTCTCATCATTATATCTGAGAGTCTTTAACTCTCTATCATGAAAACTTGCAGTTCCTCACTTAAAAAAGAATAATTAGAGAATTCAGTATGCCAATTTTATCTGATTAAAAAAAGCATGTAAGCTCTTCACCCATAGTTTGTTGAGCTTATTTTATGTAAGACCAAAGTTGCTAAAGAGATAGGTCATTTGAAGAAGACTATGTGGCGTAGTATGAAGGTTGTTTTTCAGGTTCATAAAGTGATCTGATTTCATTTTGAGTTCCCAATGTTTGTTTTTTTTTTAAATGTCTGTAAGGGTAACTGTTCAGAATGTACTATCCAAGATAATAGCATTAACTGGCATGGCTGCAAAATCAATAATAGTAACAAAAATATACCTCTACTGATTAAGAGTGACATAAAATAAATTTGTTAACTGAAATGAATGTAGTCAACAGTTTAAACACGTGTCTTAAATACTGTAATGCAATTCATAGTTCTTATTTTAACTTTCAGTTAATTTTTAAAAAGAACCTTTGAAAATATGTATTGCATTTCTCTCCTTATAAAAAGACAAGCCACACTGAGATAGAAAAGCATTTCATTTCCTCTAATAGAGCTCCCACCCGCAAAAATAAACTTGATAACAAAACTGTAGTGTACTTCACCTAGAGAAAGTAATTGAAATTGGTAATTTATAAACTATAGACCAGCTTTGAAGGACAGGTCTTTGTCATCAGGCTTCATGAGAAACAGCAGAGCAGAAATAAAAATAGATCATTGACCAAAAATATCCTTTTCCAGCTGGGTCATTTAAAGAACTGTCCTTTTTTTTTTTTTAGTCATAAATACAGCTGATTCCAAAACTACCCCAAAAAGGGGTCTAACTCTAGAGGTCAAATACTCTGGAGGGTTTTGTTGTTGTTTGCTTGCTTGCTTTGGAATTTATTTTTTAGAGCAGGAATGGTTATGGGGAGAAAGAAGTGTGGTTTGCAAAAATATAAAGCCTGGAATAGGATCTGAGTCAGGTATACAAGCATACATTCACCAAGCTGTGACCAGGGCATGTGCATCCCAGTCATGTCACTTCCAAGCCCAGCAAATGCAGCTTCTTGAAGTCTTCTCTGCACTGACTCATGCGTTTTGGATTTGGCACATAAATCCAGATGTGTGGGCCGCATATGCATTAACTTACTAAAGCTAATAATTAATGTGTGTCACAAAAGGAACCTGAAGGCTTTTGGGAACTCAGTGGGAACACCTTGGGCACTCAACATAGCATCATCATAAAGACACAGGTCAACAATATGGCAAGCTGACTTTTACATCATTTTGAGGGGAAAATGAAGAGACTTAGCCATTCATTTAGAAGTCTTCGAGCTGTTTGGAGACGCCGCAGCTGAGATTACATGCTTATAAATCAGGGGGTTTCATATCTATAGATACAGTTGAAAGTCGTGGAAGTGCTCTGTCTTTGTAGATTTATTTTCTTTTTTATTTTCCATTTAGCTGTGAGGATAAGACAGGTAAGAAGTACAATGACCCCATGTGGGTAGAGAGGGCACTGAGGGAGTGATTTTCACTGTGCAAGGACAGGAGGTCGGCTGGAATTTAGCTACGAGAATGCTGTGCGGGTACACGTCGCACGATGTCCTTGTGTCTCAGCGTGCCAGAAAACAGCTGAGGAGCAGAAGGATGGGCAGCATTTTCAGTGGCAGACCTGCAACAGGAGTCCACCAGCCACCCCTTGAATGTGAGTGGTGAAAAGCAGGGGGCTGCAGGAGAGGATCCCCATGGATGTGCCTCTCTGAGCAAGGCACCTGCGCTTGCCGCAGCTCTGCGGAGCTTTGCTCCATCCCAGGGAAGCCCAGCAAGAGCTAACTAAGTCATGCACTGCAGACAAACACTCTGACATTTGGGGAAGTCAGATCTTCAGCTTCTGTAAACAGTTTTTCCTCCAGTGGGGGCTATTTGTTCATGCCAGCTACTTGTTCTGGCTTCCAGCTTAAATGAAAGTTTGGCAAAAGTCTGCTTGTGTCCCCTTCATGCAGTGGCATTTCACAGGAAAGACACATCTGGGAGACTACTACAGACGCTTCAGACATGTAAAACGTTTATTCATTCCATCTCTTAAAATTATTTTAACACATAGGCACAGCTTGGAGCACAGATATAAAACTGAGTATTGACAAGAGACAAAAAAAATAGGAAGATTCTAGTTCAGGACTATCAGAGATAATGATACCTAAACACCTTAACCTCAAACTCATTAGTCTCACATATCTCAATCAATATGGATTCTCTCAGAAATCAATTTTCAGCAGCAAATATGATTGTTAAATAATTCACAAGTTACAGGCCTTCAGGCAAGAAGAGGTTAGAGAAGCAGAAGGGAGTGGTGATCTTGACCTGAGATGTGATTTCAATTAAATGAGGAGAGCATCTGTAAAACACAGTTTTATGTTCAAGGTGTCAAACTGTTTAAAGAAAAGAGGATTACAGATGTAAATTGCAGTCTAAAGTATTTAAAACACATTCTTATTTTTCATACATTAGCAGAAAGAATTGATCAGCAAGGAATGTGCCATTTTTAGACATCCCAGCGAGTACTACTGGCATAATTTCTTTTGTTTATTTGCTTTTGCTTTTCACTAGTCTTTATTTCACAGCTAATTTATTATGCAGTCTGAGTGAAAAGTAGATGTGGTAAAAAACTTCTGGAAATTCTCTGAGTTCTTTGAACATTTCTGACCAAAGGCATAGGAATTTGTGCTTATTATAGATTGTATTTTTTCATGTCTGCTTGGTTCCATACCCATGTTTTCATATTTACTATTAGGGGAATGACAATTCTGAGCAGAAACATTATTTTAGGAGGGGAAAGGTCTGCTTGGTGGGATGGTACTACCACTCTAGCACTTTTCTCAGGGCCTTATCAAGCCTACTGCAGCCCACAGAAAGATTTGTATTGATCTGCTGAATCTTGGATCTGACTCTAATTATGCTTGTGTAAATTTGGAGTTACATCACTGAAGTTAATGGTATAATAACTATATTAGATTAATTCAAATATTCATATTCAGGCACTGAACTCTTCTGATTTGTAGTTTAGTTGTGATGTCCATAGATGCAAGTTGTAGTTTTAACACAATTTAGAAATCATAATTTAATTAAAAATATTTACTAACCTAATTATTTCTATACCAGACATCTCTTTGAAGTAATTATAATGATACATTTTAATCTGATGTTATCTGTATTCTGCCAGGGATTTTTCAATGGGCATAATTTGGATAAATATCAAGCACTCCAAATGCATTTGAATTCAGCCCAGGTCAATAATGGTATTACTGTCTGAAGGCCCTTGATGGGTTTAGTCAGATGAGGTGGGGAGCTTATTCCAGTTTTGACAGCACTTAGATGCTCTGATGTCAGATACCAGCATCATAATTCAAGTAGGTGGAAGAATTGCAGTGAAAAGGTACCTTTAGGGAGGCACATCTGAGGCTTTTGTGTAAAAACCTAAATTCATTACTAGTCTTTGAAGTGATCTGAGCTAAGGTTTGGGGTTACCATGCATGAGACAAAACTTGAGTCTCACGCATGTTTTTAATTTCTTTCCAAAGCACTCCACCCTTCGTGGTTGGCTGTCAGCCTTTCACCTGCACAAAGTTTCAGTTACATCAAAACTAAAGAGAAGGAAAAAAAAAAAAAAAAAAAAAACCCAACAATGAACCTTTCCCTCCAGATCTTAGAAATGCTGCGTAAGTTCACCATCTCTAAGATTGTTCAGAACATGAAAAAACCCCACTTCTTAAAATTCTTTCAGTGTCTCTAAAATTACTTCAGCCCTTTTCTCTGTTAGCAGATGCATGAAAGAGTACAGGGCTCTAGTTTTCTCTGCTGTGGATAATGAGTGAATTGTGAGCAGAAGTGAAAGGCAGCACCTGGCTGCTCCTGAGAAGTGTTGTCCCTAAGCAAGATCATAGAGATAGTTTTGTTATGTACTGATGGGAGTGAAGGCTCGATCCCGTTTTCTGTGTCAGATTACTGTGGAAACAGAAAATTTGTATCCATGAATAGGCTCATGGTCTGAGCTCATGTCCAGGAAAGTAAAAGAAGGATCAGGAAGAGTGTTGATGTTTACTGCTGTGGAATTACAGCCAACCACCTAAAAGGGATTTCAGTCAAAAATGGGCTAAAGTGAAGTGGAAAAGGTATAACATATCCTGATGTTACTCTTTGTTTCTAGTCTGGTTTTGTGTTGAATGAACTTTGTTTTTAAAAATATATTTTGAAATGTGATTAGTGGTGAATGTCAGTGAAATTTATTGTACTGTTAAAATCCTATTGGGTCTTTGTTTATGAAATGTATTTTCCTGCATGTGAGGTTTAGGGAGGCTTGATAATGAGGCTGTGAAGATTCATGGCCCCTTTTCTGCAGCTTAATTTAGGCTCTATATCAAATATGTAAAAGAACATTGTATCTTCCTGCAGCCTGTGTGTGTGATACATTTTGTATTATTTCCCTGCCAATGTTATTTCTTTTACAAATGCAGAGATGGAAAATGGTGACAAACTGACAAGCTTTGCTTTCTGTTATTTTCTGGGCTAGGAAGAGTAAATCTGAAAGCTGCTGTGGTTATAAGTTTTATTAAGGTGAGACATGTGCCCACGGTCACATGTTCACCGAAGATTGCATTATTCTTGACTTAAAGTGTTAGTGGAGAGCCAGCAGGGCAATTTGTGAGGAGGTGTTGCAGAGGCCCACTGTCTCTGCTGCCAGCTGAGACCTTCTCCATTCCAGGGTAGGACACCTGAAGATAAGCGTCCCCGTTGGAAAGCGGCATGGTGCCCCCAGCCATATGGCAGTGACCTGGCAGTGAGCTTTATTTAGCTGTGGAGGTGTAGCTGAGGGATACTCTTGTCCTTGACTGTAATGAGCTTGGGAGGATGGTGATTACAGTGGAAAGGTGTGATTTAGATTCCACAGAGTTGGTCCGATCTCCTCCTTGTTCTGCTGATTCTCCGTGCTGCCATCTGTCAGTGCAGAGAGGCTCAGGCACGGTGGGATTGGTCCCCGGGAGATTTTGGTCTGTTGCTCCAACGTAGCATATCTCTTCCAGGGAGGTGTTTCTGTACCTGATTTAGAGAACCACCATATATTGATCTGTTCCATAATTTAGGAGGATCTTTAATTCATGTTTTCTTTGTACAGAGGATTACTTCCCTCTCAGTGCTCAAATCCTGCCCAAGACCCACGTTCATTGAGAGTGGTACGTGGATGTCTCTGGACACAATGGCTCCCAGTTGTTCAAATACCCTTTTTACTAACTTTGTCAAGTTGACTGTTGCTGGCCCTAAGGAGGAGAAAGATTTCTGAGGGATGGATATATAGGAAGAGTAGGGCAAGATGTTTCCATTTGTTACAGGTGCATCCTGAAGTGCAAGAGAAGGGCATTGCTTCCTGCACACGTTGGTGTAATTGAAATTAGAACCCTGCCCCAGCAGTCTAGAAAGAAACTGATAAAGATCAATTTTGTTACCTCACCGAAAACTGAAATATCACAAATTGACCTCCTCTTGCTTACACGATAGAAACTCTGAGTAATCGCACTGAAGGCTGGGGAGTCACATATGTAAAATTCTTGTTCTCTGATCAAGCCCCGAAGTCTTTGCAAGTGAAAGCTTTCATTTGCTGGCATCTTTCGGATTGACAGGAGCGGTTAGGGAATGAAACCATCAGCTCCATCTCTAAGATCGCTAGAAGTAGCACATCCTTGGTTTGAATTATTCTGAGTTGTGTCTTTCAATCCTACCTCTGTTATGTTTGAGATGTTGTTTAGCCAGGAGAAGCCAAGCTTTCCTTTCAGCTCTGTCCTGGGATGTCAAGAGAACAAAGCTCTATTAATTGTTCCTCATTCAGGATGCGTAGCATGGCATTATAATACTCAAACAATATTCATTAGGCAAAACAATTGCAATAATTGTCTTATAAAAAGTTGGGCAGGGTAGTTTCTTTTAAAATTAGGATAATCTCCAGAGGAGATTCTGCTCCAGTTTTGTTTTTGTTTGTTTATTTTTGGCTGAATGGTTTTAAATAGAAATTACTGAGGTGTCAATGACCTCTGGGTTCAATTGAATTAAGACATTTAAATGAAGTTTAAGCAATATTGGTATTTGCTGGGAGGTAGAAAATGGTGTATAGGAAGCATACTGCAAATTTTGTTTTAAAGCAATGGCCAAAAATCAGGTGGCAGAGTGGTTTTAAGCATTTCAGTAAGGCCCTTGAAATTTGGAAGATGAGATCTTAATCCTTAGCCATCCTCAGGATGTTCTGGTTTTTGATGCTTTGTAACATAACTGGGGTTTTTTTGTTCATCTGTGGGGACTCATACAGGGCATGAAAAACAGCAATAGCATCCCTCCTCCTTAATTTATTTTGCTTCTCACTTCTAATGTCATTCCCAAGTATTAGCAAAATCCTGTACCTGGGTGTTATTATACATAATCAGCACAGAAGAAGGACATGCCAGTAGCTAAGTATTTAAAAAGTCAAACGTCATTTTTACTGGACACCATGATAATTACCCTTCAAAAATCAGGAGCATTTCTAGCAAGCCAAGGTTCTCCTTCTTTGGATTCAGTACAGTAGTTTCCAGAAGACACCAATAGTACTGTGAGATTAATTTAATACTAGGATGCAGCTGCATTGATCTTTCTGATGTCATTGCCTTAAATTATTATAGGATACAACTAAAAAACAGATCTGGAATATATATGAATAAGATCCAGGAGTATTTCTCCTCATTCTTATAATGACTTAGTAGACCAAATCTTTGCTTTGAGAAATCCAACTTTATTTCAGTTTTCAAAAAATGGATTTTTTTTTTTTTAATTTTAAATGTGAAGGGGGTGAGTTGTAGCAAGAAGATTGATCACTGACAGAGAAGACTAGGAGCTGCTCTGATCATATACTCTCATATTCAAATTCATGAATAATTTTCACTTGTATGGATTGCCCGTTGGAGTCCATAGCACTTCTTATGTGAGACAGGATCACTCATGCAAATAAAGGTTTACAAGATGAGGATCTAGGTTGTGTTATTACAGGGTCATTTCCTGATGCAGTCTTGCCTTTTTTACTTCTTACTCACTAAGTTTATGGGTTCTATTCTTCTGGCAGAAGAGGTTGTTGCATCATTAGTAATGGAGCTTATTATTCTTTTTAGTATTTGAATTGTACCTGAAAAAGCTTGAAGGTGTATTCATTTCTCTAGAAGCATTAATATTAAAAGATGCTACAGTCTTTGAGTTATACTATGTATAATTTCAAAATAATTTTGGCATTTTTCCCCTCTAGCAACAGAAGCCTTTAACCTTACTGGACTCTGATTTGCAGTGACACCACAGTCTTTTCAAAGGCAACATTATTATGTGACTGATACTGAAATGGTACAGTCAAAAATAAGCAGAAAGTAATTAAGGAACAAAATTATTACAGTAGGACAGGTCTGACTTGGAGACCGAGGGCCATGTTCTGCTTGCTTTACTTTAACAAGTAGTCCCGTTGTATTTCACTCAGATGTGCAGCAGTAGCATAAGCCCAGGAAAAAGCTCCTATGAAGTCACCATTGTAACCAAGGCTGGAGTCTGAGACAGAATTATGCATGTGTATGTAGAGGGAGGAAGAGATTGTACAAAATATTCATTTAATTTGAATATGTATAGGAAGTGAATGAAAGTGTTGGGCCAAATCCTGCTCTCATTTACATGAATGCAGCCACACAACGTCTGTTGAGGGTAGAATTTGATCTGACATTAGCACAAACTAACTTTTACATTTGCCAGATTCTTATTTGCTCACAGCGTGTGGCCAGCCAGAAATATAAATAAATCAAATCTGTTTCTAGGAAGATTCCAGCAACCTTTTGAAACTTTCCTTCTTTGCATTACAAGAAAAGAAGGGGTAGAAAAAAGGAGAGAGGATGGAGGGTTACATAAATGAGAGCAGGTGCGGTCGTGCAGAAGTAACTATTCAGCATATGTAAGTGCAGTTGGAAAATCATTGTCTTGCAGAGAATACTTGAAATTGGTCCCTAATGGCCTTGGTTTTTGTCATATGGTCTTGATTATCAGGCTAAAATTGCATTGCCGATGCCTTTAGTGTGAACGAGATGGATGAATAATTATTACGTGCGCTGAATACCTCTCTGCGAGGAGGAACCAGGACATCCCCTGGTCACCACAGCTACCATTTCACCTTGCTGTCAAGAAAACTGCAAGTGGCCAATTCATCACTTCCTTATTGTTCTTAAAATATATGTTTATAGTAATAAATGCTCATACCTGCGCTAAGAATGGGCAATGCAAAACCTCAGCGTTGCGAGGAATAGCTGCGAGACTGGTTATTTTTGAGACTCGGGGTGTGCAAGCCCTAAGTGCCTTATCCCGTTTATAAAGACCTTGCTTTATGTTTGTATTCATGCAGATCTCTGTGACTATATTAAGGAGCAAAATGAATTTCTAGTAAATAAGACAAGCACGTATGAGATACCCTAATTAGTTTTGGCATCCGTTCAGAAATTACTTGCCATCTTTTTCTTTTTTAGCTGTTAAGAAAGGGGCTCTTGTGCTGCCTTACTTCTCTCTGCCTACCTCTGTCTCCTTTACCGGTTACTACCACAATAACAGAAGTAGTTATAATGAGGTTAACAGGAATCTTATTGCTAGCACTGAGTCTCTGTGGTATCAAAAAGATCACTCCACCCCAGACTGGCCCCTCCACAGAAAGGGAGGTGTGATGATGGTGAAGTTCAGAACAACTCTGAGATCCATGAGCATGGCCACACTGCTTGTTCATCACCTGGATATTTACATTAACTCATGGCTGGGTGTGACTGCTGCTCACTCTCTGCAATCCTTTGCAGTACTGGCAATTAGCTATGGGATGCACCGGTTCCTAAATGATGCAGGTTGAGCCACAAATACAGCACAACAGCCTGCGTTTCCTCTTGGCATCTGATCAGAAGGATTGCATGTGCGCAGGGTACAAGTGTTTCAGGACGAGATTTTCAGTGTCTGCAGGTCTGTCTAATTAATTGTGTGTTGCCATTTGCCATTAAAACCCTAATGAAGTGCCTAAAAACAGTTTTGATTAAATAATCAGACAATCACCCCAACTATTCAAGTCTACTGATTATCTCCCACCAGTTGTTTCAGCAGTGACTGCCTATTATGGACCTAAAAAAATATGTGTAGCTTACATTTGAAGAAAAGAAAGAAAAAGGTAATAAAAAAATCACATTTAAACAAATGGGTTTTAACCATGGTTTAGTATCTTCTATCAAATTCTCCAAATACTCTTCTTGCGTGACTAAATTAATCGTTGTGAAGCATTTCCCTTGAACTTACATGTTCTTTTATACCTGTATTACAGATGTCTGTACTCAAATGTGCTGCATTCCTGCACTCACAACAAAATGTGTAGTTAAGTCAGGTTAAATATAGATCCAGTGATCTGGATGATGGCCGATCAAATTAACATCTGAATTAAACCTGAAGACTGAAATAAAGCACAAGCTGCTAGTCTCAATTTTCAGTTTTCTCTCATTAGCTATTCCAGGTTGTCTGGCCCAAGGAAAGGTGGATTTTTTTGTTCCCCAGAGTACCAAAAATACCTAAGGAAAAGCCAAGTGACATACCTAAAGTAAGTGCCAGAACAGGACTGAGGATTAGGACTTCAGCCAAGCTGCTGTGTAACCCATCAGCACTTGCAGCAAACTTTGGGTAGCAGCCTGCCCTGCCTTGTCTTTCTAAACCCAATATGACAGGCATTGCTCAAGTGGAACTGAACCATTGACTAATCAAATCACCTGAAGGAAGATCTGATGGTGAAAACCAGATGTTCTGATTGTTTTGGAGATGTAGTCTATCCACTTAGGTAGGATTCAAGTGATCTGAATCTCCCCCATAGCACCTCATTGATTTCTGTTGGTACCGATTTGCATTGGAGCAGCCTCTGGCTTTTTTGGAAGTACCGTTTTAAAAGGCTTAATCCGTTCAGATAGTGGACATCAGGCTTAATCTGGGACTGTGATGGAATTTTTTTTGAGATTGGAGGTTTTGGCTCTCACGAAGGTCTCGGACTCCTTCTGTATCATGCAGTGTTGCAAAAGGTCATGCATTTCATAATGTTCTCCCCTGCAATCACTGAGCTGCTGCAGGGTATTGCCAGAGGTCACAGCTATGAGGGTGTCAAGAGTTCCTGGCTGTCCCCACGCGTGGCTTCCTGAATAGGCTGTGGTAAATTCAAGCTGTGCCTCTTGGTAAAAATTACTGGAATCATCTTGCTATGAATTCCAACGATAGACATCAGGGATATTATTATGTAAAGGGATGCTATTGATATTAAAAAAAAAAAAAGACATAACAAACAACATAAAAAACCTAGATGCTAAAATTTGGTAGTTTATCATGTCTCAGGGTTTTCTTTTAACTTTCTTCTCTAATTGAAAAAGCTAAATTGATTGAAGCATTTGAGCCCTGATTTAGCTTTTAAAAAAAGAAGCAGAAGCTAAAAATGGCTCAGTGAGGCAACTGAAATGCTATCACAAGCTCTTGAGATCGATAAGCTAGGAGAAAAAAAGGAAGAAGAAAAGTTTTTTGAGTGACAGTGTAAAAATGGGAAATTTAAATATATCTATATAGTTGCATTTTGCTCCATTGTGGATTGCATAAAATACACTTTGGCAGTGTGTTTTCATGCAATCTAGAAGGTGATCTGTTAGTAACACTGAATTTGTGTTTATGTTCCGAATTGTAAACTACATTTATAGCAATATTTCTATATTAAGGTATTAATGCCAGAAGTGCTACCTAAGCTTAACTTTACCAATATAACTCAAAATGTAGTTTATAGCACTATAAATAGTAACATTGATATTGACACTTACAGCAGCATCTAACTCCCTGGAAAGCTGTTTCTAATGCTAAATGAAAATGCCGGGAGCTGACAGTGTATTTATACATACCAGGGAGTACAAATAGTGCTTCATGGTTCTCATTGTTGAAATTCCCTTGTGCTAAAGGGTATTTAAATATTTAGTGGCATTGCCAAATATTCCAATTTAAAAAACAATGTTTGCATGTATATTAGATACATGTTATTACTATTTATAATAATGCTAACCTCATGAATAAAAATATTAAACAACAGGCATAATGGCTGTTACCTGTTGTTGGAGACTGATCATTCATGATGGTCTTTCACTTTGTTCCTTGCCTGTTTTTTTGGAGTCTTCGGGGTTTTCACTAGAGGTCTTCTCACATCTCTGTAACGTCTGGAAATTACAACCACAACTGTTGACTTTCCCAAACCCTCCTTTAATTGAAGGGTCTGTGATAGGGAGCCACTTAATGGCTTCACCTCTCCTCCTGAACCACACACAGCAAGCTGCTGCATGCAGAACTTTACCTTGTTTAAAGAAAGAAGGAGCAAGGGGGGTCATCAATTCACCAAACCATGATTTTGACTATTCTGAAAGTAATAAAAAGTTAATCCATTTTTTTACATACTTGTAATTTAGAATGACATCTGACAGGTTAGATCATTTAAGAAGCTTGTAATTGACTGTAGCCTCATTTTAGGCATTAGCTCAAAGTTCTCACTCAGGACCTCAGAAACACAAATCCAATTCCTTTTTCTTTCTTGGAGATCTTGAGCTCTGTTCTCAAGAGAAGACCCTATGCACTGTGTGTCTGAACAGGAAAATTTCTGGAGATTGCATATAACAATCTATCCAACATGCAACTTCTAAAAAAAGTATCTGCTGAAATGCAAAATTAATTATTCTCTGTCTTTTGCACTGACATTTTTACTTACAATTTGTGGCATAAAAGGGTTTATGTAATTTTTGGCTACATTACACATGCTGAGTATGACAAGGATGATGTTTTGTGGTTTAGAGTTCTAGGTTTTTGTCTCAGCACTCCTAGAGAATCACTGCTCAAGTATGGACAAGTTAATTTACTGTCTTGTTTTCCTCATTTCTAAATTAGCTATGATTGTTTCCTGTGATGATACCTTACATAAGCATTATGTATTTTGGACTACTGTGGGCCTCATGAGAGGTGCTTCAAAGTATAAACTATTTTATCTAAGGTGGATATGTTTATTATGTGTACATGATGTGAATGTGTACTTGTGCATATGTTTTGTATGAGAAGCATTGTATGCATTACAAGTTTATCTAGGTTTATGATGTATGTATACTAAAGAACACCAGATGAAATTCCTTTACTTGGATGGTAAGTATCATGCCATTGTGTTCCCTTTTAAAATGGTATTCTGTCCACTTTAACAGAAGTTTAAGCTACTCACTTATGTGAGCCAAGTTATACCCTCACAGAATATTGAGTACTCATGTCAAACTGGCTTTAGGATTTTCCCATACGAGTTTTGGTCCTTGGCATATTTATTCACTGGAGATGAGTAAGCATTGAAAGATGTGAATGTCCCACGTTGACCTGAGAGGCACAGATCCCTCTGAAATTAAGAAATGTGAGAGGATCCACTCTCTGTAGACCTCCTTAAGTTCCTGCATTTAACTTTTAAGGTCTTCTGCTGTGGTCAGAACATGTTTTTAGCTGGTGAACCACAGGGATAATTCAGAGGGGATGCTATATATCAGTAGGATAGTGAAGGTGAACGTAAGTGAACTAGCACAAAGATCTGGAAATATCTATGAAGTCAGGGCTGGTTGTTTTTTTGGGTTTTTTTTTGATGCTGAGGTTGTGCCCAAATCCCCAGAATCTCACTAAATCCTAACCAGTTCACTGGCTCATTTTAAAGGAGTGGTAAATAACTCTTCAGTTTCATTAATCGTAATTCCTCATAATACATCTACTTAGACTGGCAGCTGCTATTGTAAAGAGAGGTTAGAGCAAATGTTCCCTTTTTCAGTCCAGGTGAAAATGCCAATGCAGAGCTCAGTTTCATAATTTTTCATATATTCTAGCTGTTGATATCTGGGATCCTAATTCAGATTTTTATATTCTGAAATTAAATTCTCACTTTGGTCCACCAGACCCCATGTTTGGTGTCTCTTTTCTGATGTGAGTTGTGGCCTTCTCAAGCTTTTCCCCGAGAAGGTGACTATAGGGTGGAAGATTTTTGTCTATTTTGGACACCAGTCAGTGAATTTTATGCCTTGTTGGAAGAGTATGTTACAGTAAATGGGAAGAGGCTATGCAGTTTTGTAGCTCTGTGCCTTTATCTGCTCAGGAAATAACATATTAATGTATTAAACTGCACTCAGAGAATGCACCCTGATTTTAGAGTATTGCACTTCTGCTTTGCATTTCATTTAAAATATCTTTTAAAACCATTCATACAGTATTCATGAAGCATCCTAACGAATAGTCTCACAATAAGAACTTTTAGAAAAGTTGGGAATATGCTATTCAGATTATCTTGGGTTTGGTTTTTAATTTTTTTTCCCTCTTTTATTCTGTATTCCTCCGTTTAATTAGGTGCCTCATCCTCCTTTCCCTCAGAATCCTTTGCTTTTATTCTGTCGCAATTTGTGATTTACTGCCTAATTTGAACCGTAGTTTTCTTTACAGTTAAAAAAGCACCCCCATATATTCAGATTTGTGACTGTGATTAATGTATGGAAGATAAGATGGGGATATAAAACTAAGAAAGCAAGAGAAAAGGACCGGTACCTGCATGTATGGCAACTGTGTCACAGCTCTGTTATTTATTCATCTGAAAGATGGATAAATGGCAAAACTCCCATTGATTTCAGTGGGAGCAGAAGTTAACTCGAAATGAGCAGCTTTCCTACACATCTAATGTTCTGAGGACTCAGGTGCTAATCTGCGAAGAAAGATCAACACAGATGGGAAAAGTTATGGCGTGTGGAAGAATAGCTGGTTGAAATGCAGATCCACACAGTAAGGGCCTAATCTGCTTGATGCCACATACCGACTTCAGTAAAAGTCAGGGCCCTTGCAGGAATCCAAGCTAAATGCTAGCAAAAAATCTAGACAGAGGCTAGAGAAAACCCCTCACTGGTGTGCAATTGTGTGCACGTACAACCTTCCACATACAGGTTTGTACATATGCTTCCTTAGAATAAAACGTTAATAAGAGGAAAATGGCATCCGGGAAGACAAAGCATCCAAGGCAACCCATCTGCACTCTTGTCATATGATAGACTTGGACAAACCTAAAGCTGCCAATACAACTGCTCAAGAAGTATGCCAAGGGAGCAGATGCTACCTCTGCAAGGATATTTTCCAAAGTTTGGCATTCAGGATCTTGCAGTTGCCATCCAGAGAGGAAGAAGGTGAGGAAGAGAAGTGGAATGATGTTGCCTTGGCACCTCCTGGTGTCAGCTTTCTCGTTCACTTGAGTGAGGTCTTTGCAGTTCTTTCTTTCTTCTTCTGCCTCAGAAAGGCATCTGATGTGGAAGTTAAAAAGGAAAGCAGCTATGTATGAAAGCAGAACAGTTTGAAACTTGATACTACTCTTAAAATATTTATTCAAAGGCAAATTCATGAATGTATTTAGATGTATGATGCATAATCATGTTTGGGTTAGCAAAAGGCCCACAGAGGTACCGAATAAATCTGTGAGATCAGAAGCCAGTGGGGATTTTGTGAACTCAAGTGGTTGGAATAGAAGATTGTTATGGTTTTTTAGAGAGCAGCCTGAGAGCAATGCCTTTGGAGAAGAGCAGGTCCTGCAGCACCTTTGTTCCCTCAGAAGGCTGGGGCATCCCTTCAGGGCACTGCGTGGGTGCTGGGTGTGCCAGGGTCGGTGCAGTTGGTTCCATGAATGTCTGAGGAACAAAGAACTGCTTTTGTGTCGACTCTTGCCCACCAGCAAGACCAGGCCATTCACAGTGAGCCATTGCAGCATGTGCTGAGGCTGCTGTGGAACATGGTGTGGGAAATGGGGAGAAGCAGGGGCTGCTGTGGTACTACTGCTAGCACCCAGCAGGGTAAGCTGGGCTTAGTGCTCTGCCCTGTGGTCAGCACCACCCACTGCCAATTATAGATATTTTCTTTAAAAAAAAAAATCCTCTATACAATTGCTTAAATATTCTCATTGTTTTCATTCCCTCTCTTTACTAATTGTAAAAGGGTAACATGACAGCCAGCAATCCTGTATTCAAGCACTCAGCCTCTTTGGTGTGTTGCTTGCAGCCCAGAAAGCCAACTGCACCCTGGGCTGCATCCAAAGCAGTGTGGCCAGCAGGGTGAGGGAGGAGATTCTGCCCCACCTGCAGTACTGCATCC
Organism: Eulacestoma nigropectus; assembly: GCA_013397775.1. Classification (NCBI taxonomy): domain Eukaryota; kingdom Metazoa; phylum Chordata; class Aves; order Passeriformes; genus Eulacestoma; species Eulacestoma nigropectus. The sequence continues at coordinate 935,428 of VZTE01002930.1, forward strand.
AGCTCTGGGGTTCTCAGCATAGGAAAGACATGGACCTGCTGGACTGAGTCCAGAGAAGAGCTACAAAAATGATCAGGGGTCTGGAGCACCTCTCCTATGAGGAAAAGATGAGAGAGTTGGGGTTGTTCAGCCTGGGGAGATCTTAGAGCACCTTCCAGTATCTAACGGGGGCCTTCAATAAAGATAGAGACAAACCTTTTAGCAGGGCATGGTGTGATAGGACAAGGAGTAATGGCTTTAAACTAAAAGTGGCTCTGTTTAGATGAGATACAAAGAATAAATTTTTTGCAATGCGGGTGGTGAACCATTGGAACAAGTTGCCCAGAGAGGTGGTAGATGCCCCATCCCTGAAAACATTCAAGGTCAGATTGGATGGGGCTGTGAGCCACTTGATCTGGTTGAAGATGTCCCTGCTCATTGCAGAGGGGTTGGACTAGATGACTTTTAAATGTTCCTTCCAACCCAAACTAATCTATGAGTCTATGATTCACAATCCATGTTATGCTGACATTAGGCCATATCTGTGAAAAGGTCCCTCTCTGAGCTGATCTGAGGAAACACAAACATATCTGGCCAGTAATGGTCCCTGCTTCCAAAGGTTTATAGTTTCTTTCAGGCTCGTGCTGATAAATAATGTTCCAGTGGTTTCTTTAACATGAGAAAAGACTCCTTCAGGCCATGTTCACAGTTCTTATCAAACTTGGCTTTTGGACTAAGCTCACTTTTAATCAAGCCCTGCCAGCAGAAGAACTAGTAAGTGGTGACCTTTGTTTTGTTTTGGGGTTGGAGCAGGGGGAGAAGGAGGCAGCCTAAAACCCGATTCCCAAGGCTCATCCCTGCTGAGCTGTGACCACCCTGCGCTCTCCTGTGCTGGGGGGAGTGCCAGAACCTTGGCTCCAGCCCCTCCAAGGAGGAGAGGGGTGAGCAAGGGAGCCTCGGTTAAGGCTCCCGGCTGTTGGTGCCCACCCGAGGCTGAGGGGAAGGAGCCCCAGCGCCGGGAGGAGGCTGAGCCTCTCCGCCCCGCTGCGATCACGCGCAAGAGAGCTCCGTGTTTTCGTAAAGCGGCATTTGCCCTTTCCAGCTGCTGGACGCCATAAAAGGTCATCCAAAATGATCTAAATGCATCGTTTCCCTGGTGTGAAGGATGAAGCAGGGAACCTTTGAATGAAGGCAGTGCTTTTTTTTTTTTTTTGTCGTGCAAGCATTCCTTTTGCTGTTACAGTTCCTGCAGTCGAGTGCTGTCACTGGGGTTGGAGTCAGCCTCCACTCGCTTTCTGCCCGTGCTGCAGTCTCCGGTGTGGGCAGGCTCCTGCTCGTGGCCATGGCACGACTCAGGTGTGAACTCTGTGTCTGACCAGGTGCAGACTCAGGGACTCAGACCTTGGTCTCATCGGCTCTCCACGTCCCTGGAGCATTGCAGAAACCCCAGTCAACATCTGCCAAGGAGGAGGTTTTATACTGGTCTTGGCAGGGCTTGTTCAACTGGGAGTTAGCAGTGTCCTGAGCAGAAAACCACAGGAACCAAATTTCATTTGCTAGGATTGAAATATAGCAATTGAGGCAGATCATCCTGTCTCATTGTTTTTATGTGTCCCTGAGTCTAAAGTCATTTTTAAAATGTGAGTGATGCAATTTCTTGCATCTTTCATTTAATATGCTGCTTGGTAAACAGTGTTTTAGATTAGTATATTTGTAATTTAAATGAAGACAATACATCAAGTCAAGTCAGAAAAGAAGGAAGAAGTTTAAGGAATGATTGATGCCTCTTTCAGTATTATGCCCTCTTGGAAAAGAAAAAAGAAAGCATAAGGAGAGGGGAGAGGTGAGATTATTGAGGATCTAGTGGGGTAAGGGAGAAAGAGAGAAACTGTTGTTCATGGGCAGAAATACACTATTTTTAAAAGCACAGTCAGCTCTGATAGCTGAATCTCTTTTCTTCAAGCGCACTAATAAATTCTGCCTAATTCATTTTTTATTCTCTCATGGGGTCTGCTTGCAGATTTGCCTCAACAAAGGAAGCATCATGTTACTTCTTTTAAATAATTGATGGCTCTTGGTCCAAGCCAGCTTGAAGGAAATTCAAAAATAGGTACTGATTGAGTAAATGCCCTGCCTCCCCCTCTCCTCCCCCCGCCCCCATCCCTTATTTATTTTTGCAGTCTGGGTGACTGGCAGTTGCTGATGATGTCATTTGGGTACACCCAGCACTTAGCAGCTCTGATTTCATTTATGTATTTATTTATATTTAAGGAAAGGAGAAGCTGTTAATTGTAAACTGTCTGATGGAGCTAAGAGCTCTTAATAAATCATCAGCAACCTTGTGCCATTACAACCAGGGATGGACCTTAACAGGTTGAGGGTGGAATCAGTACCAAGAGAGGCACTGGGGAGACTTGTTTGTATTCCACTCCTCTTGGCTGTGGGATGTGCTCTTCTCAGGGCACCCCTGGGTCAGTGTTTTCCACCGTATTGGTTGTTTGCAGGTTTTGGCATGCCACCTCTGAGAGTAGTGTTGTTTCCATGGAATAAGTCATTTCTCTGGCCAACATGGATTTGCTGAAGCTCTGTGATACCATCTATAAGGATACACCTTTTATAATTTACCTTTTAAATTATTCAAAAAACAGTGTGGTCTAAATTAACATTGAGAAAACCCAGCAATATTTTTCTCCTTTTTTTGTCTAGGCTTCAAGAGGCAGGATGTTCTTACAGCAGATTTTGCCACAGTAAGAATATTTTTGGTGTAAAATACTGCATAGGAAGAAACAGTGGTGGAGTTCATGTCTAGTGAGTTTTGCAGTCATACTCTGATTTGCAGTCCGCATGACTTCATGCCTCCTCAGTTTTGATAGCAGTGAGCTAAAGGACTGAAGAAGAGTTTCTAGAAGGTGGCTTCTGTGTGAAATTGTTATCCCTCTTAGGGTTTCTTTGTAGGGTATGCCCATGTTTCATAATGTTGATTATGCAATGTTGAATAGGTGATGTTCGGCTATAAAAGGGTCTGATAGGAAAAAAATAAAGAGCTTTAATTTTTTTCCCAACAGGCAAGTCCTCCTACAGGTCACATCTTGATACAATATTTTAGTGCATGGAACCAGCACTCACCTAGTAAGGTAACATAAGGTCTTCTTGACCTTGCAGCGTTACGTGGGCATGCATGCCATTCGGCTAAACTACTCTAGTGTCCAATACCTTGGAGAACTTGCCAAGTATTTCCTCTGATGCCATGCTTGTCACCCACGCTCGCCCGCTAACGGCGCTCCGGCCATGGAGCAGTTTGAGCGCTGACAGCCATAGCGGGATCAGGCAGGGCCTTTCCAGCTGGAAGAGCAGAGCACCATCAGGGGCATGTCCACATGAGTAGGTGCAGATGGACCAGAGCGGACTGGACGTGGCTCGGCTCTGGTCTGGAAGCCACAGCGCTGCTTAGTGCAATGCTGTCATCAGGCAAATACTCTTATTGTTTCTTAGTAGTAGTGTTAGATCTAGAAGCTCCAGGACAAAGATTGATCTGTCAGGAATATGCCATATATTTTGCATATTTATTGTTCTCCCTCCTGTAAAGTGAGTATCATCTTCAGTAAAGTAAGCATGGCAGATAATCTGATTTACAGAGAAAGCTTTCTTTCAGAAATGGAGTGATGGAGACAGGTCCGTGTATTTGTCCTCTTCCCCTCCAGAAATGAACCTCTGGGGTGTGTATTTAGGGAAGCCAGAGCATATAAGAGGGCAGCATGGAGACGGGAGATCAGTATTTCTGCGGCATGACAATCGAGGCAGAAAAAGGCAATGCAAGAATGAAACTTGAAACAATAATACCCAAAAATGCCTTCCGGAATGAGGCATATGATTGCATATTTGGATATCTACGAAGTACCCTGCACTCTGAGTAGCTCCTCTGACCAGTGTGGCGCACAACTATGTGTAAGGTCTTTTTCAAGTGATGGTGAGTGCTTACACATTTTTATCCAAGTACCTGCAGTATTTGGAAACTTCCGTGTGGTGTGAAGTTTGCAAACAGGGTTTAGAGATGTTCAAATTGTCTCTTTATCTGCCAAAAGAACAGGTTAAGAATTACTTTGGGGATGGGAAAAGCTTAAAACCAGCACACTAGCTCGCTTTGGGTGTTAATACAGTCTTTAGCCATAGAGGGAAATCTAAGCCTTGCTGAAGGCACAGCATACCAAGGTATAAGTGTGTGCTTAACTCTGTTGCCTGTGAGCTTTTATTAAATGCAGTGGCCAGGAAGATTGACCTCATGTTTGTTTTTTGTTTTTTTTTTTTTTTTTCTTTTGAGTTTGGATCCTGACTCACATCACCTACATGTGTAAAGCTGACAATTTACTGATTTATCAATGAAAAAAACAGTTAGTTGGAAAAAAGAGGAAAAACTTGTGATAAAAACACTGAGCTTTGAAATGTCAGCTGCATCAGAGGATATGAGTAATAGGGACCCTTCTATCTGTGAACGTAATGCCATATAGCAAATACCACGAGACAAAGTAGTAGCCAGTTTCTCTGATGGCTGGACTCTCCAGTTCTAAATGCTACTGCAAGCATTCTGTTTAGGAAGGGAGGCTAAAGGCCTCTCAAGGGTACATAGAAAATGCTGATCCTGAATATATAAACGGACACATTTTAATCCTTAAGTTATTAATTATTTCTCATGATTAATTGTAATTATTTTATTACTACTCCGGACCCTTGGGTCAAATTGCACACTGAAGTCGGTAAGAAATTTGCTGAAGAATCTCTTGATTTGGTATGTTATCATTTTTATATTGAATATTGGACATTATCAGTTGCATTAAAGAGACCAACAGCTATCATGCCATCAAATTACAGGATATATTTGGGTTGCAGGCGTAACTCCATTTCTTTCAGTGTCATCAGATATAACTGTAAATTTAATGCACAAAGGGAAGGGGAAATAATCCCTTCACCCACGAAGACATAAATTAAATGTTACCCCACGCTAAAAAATGTAACCTTAAATGAACCTTATGTTCAGGAAAATTCAGTGCATATGTTCAGTGTATATGCTCTGTTCAGGGGGATGGCAAGTACTTTCAGATTAGTGTGAATTATTGAAGATTTTCTAGTGGGAAAGCTGAGCACCTCCCCCCCCCTCTGGCCGGCTCTACCTTCCCGCTGCCTCTCTCCCCTCAAGTAACCAGAAGAATCTTTTTCTTCTGAACATATAGCTTGTAATATACATAAAAGCAGAGTCTGCTTTGATCCTGACAGCAAAATGTTTATTTTTAAACTGGAACTGGGCTGTTGTCCAGCAATGCTCTTTCCCTTGCATCATGCCCTGCATTTCAGCTCCACAGCCTGCCTGGGTGCAGCTGGACCTGCTGCAAGAGGGACCTGGCTTGATGGGTCCTGCTGAGCTCGCTCCCTCCCTCTCCCCCCATCCCTCCTTCTCCTCTGGTTTTGAAATTCAAATTGAATGCAATTTTCAGCTCATTTGAGCCAGAATATACTCTTGCTGAGCTTCAGTAGCTCTTAAATTCAAACTCGAAGGAGAAAACAGATATCATCTGTCACCTAGAGTGGGAAAGGGTGTCCTCCCCACATTTTATTCATGGGAGACAGGGCTTCACTGACTAATTCGAGTCTTTCTGACTAATCACTCACTGGCAAACTAATCAGCTAATCGATATGACTGGTTTCTTGTAGTTTGGTCTCTTTTTGCAGTTTTTTTTTTTTTAATTTCTCCAGCCTATTTAGTATTTATATTTAAAGTCCTAGAAGTGCCCTAGCTGGAATGCCTGTGTCCGCATTTGACTGTACCTGCTCGTTTCTAGTCTCATTGTCCCCATCACAGACTATTCCCTTTGAAAAGCTACAGATGAAAATGCCCCATATCAGACAGCTGGCAGAGAAGAGGAGAGGGATGAGAGATTTTTCAAAAGAAGCTTAAAAAATAGAAAGGAGCAAAGGGAGAAAAAGTGTTAAATCATTAGGTGCTGTTATGTCAGTAGGTGTAGGACCAGGTACATCTGCAGGGTACATACTATAGCTACTTATTTTATAAAATCTGTGTCATATTAACACATGTGGCAGTATCTTGTGAGTCATCTAGTGGGAGTCTTGCTTAAAAGTAGAGAAGAAATACAACTCACTGTTTTTTTCCTTACTGCTTTGTGCTTTTTTCTATTATTATTTTTGAAATAGAAAAAGACTCTTGCGAAGAGGTCCAGCTCCTGCTTTTATTGTACTCCTGCACAAACTTCTTTTTCATTTGGTGAAAATAGCATTGGTTTGGAGAGTGGCAACTACCTTCAAAAGGAAATGTTGCAAGAAACAGCGATTTGGTAGGTGTAAGGGCAAAACTAAAGTACAATCTGTGCTAGCAGAGAAAATAGGTTGCTTAATCTAACAGCATGATAGCATTTTAGTGCTGCTCTGAGCAACATCAGCTTGTCACTGGCAAAAATCCACAACCTGAATTTTTGTTGTAACAAAACCTACATGCCATAAAGGACGTCATAAATAGACAGGACATCTGCAAATGGTGAGAACATATTAAAGTCAGACTGGAAAGAGTATCAAACACCATGCTGATCCCTTAATTGTTTTATATGTTCTAAACCTTAGATATATTACTAAACCTGCCTTAAGGTTGGAAACAGCTGTTCTGGAGCTTTCTTGGTGCCTGTTCCTCGTTCCTCATGCTGGGCAAGGGTTGGCGTACAGTGAGGGCCCAATCCTGCAAATAGTTTTGTGTTTGGTATGCTAACATCACCCAAACTGAAATGAAACTCTGAGGTAATATTCAGTTATCCCTCTGGTCACCTTATGTACTTCAGTTTAGTGTGTGGTAATCCCTAAAAAAAACCCCTTTTTGCTGTGGGCTGAACCAAAGCAGAGATTGTGCCAGTGCAGTCGGCTGGCTGCTTCATGACAGATGCCTTGCACAGAAGCCAGTGTGCTGTTATGGTAGAACTTGGGTATTTTATATTGGAGAGTCACTGGCAAAAAGCAGGGCTGAGGAAAGAGGGATCACACTGTTGGTGTGTGATCAGAGTAGCCCAGGCTTGCCTTTGGGACTGGGCCCCTTCACAACATGGGCAGTGTTGAGAGACCTGGATCTGGATCACGGTGGAGTGAGTTTAGAGAGGTGATAGGCATACGGCCGCCAGGGTAGCAGGAATTGATTTCCAGTGGTCTTTGTGGTCATAAATGTTAGCCCTGATGCATTTACACTTACTGAAGCAGGGGATTTTGGAATCTTTTTTTAATTATGCAATTAAATCCAGGTTAAGCCCTGTTTCGGGCACCTCAGTGCCTCTCTGAATCTTCCCCTTTGTCTCCAGTGGCTCTGTTAGACATTGACACTGACCTGCAAAGCTGGTACTACAAGTTCTTATAAAGAAATCTGATATTCCTATGGAAGTTATGATGATGTATGTAAATCAGCTGCCATATCCACACTGTCACCTCTTCAGCTGAAAAAGAAGGGCAAATCATTTCGTTGGTAGCTGCTGAAACCGTCAGCTGCACTGTCATTAATACTCTCCCCTCTTTCCTGGAAACTCAATATGTCAGCTACCTGATGTACCCTTCCTCTTCCAAGAATACATCTCTCCATTCCTTCAAATTCTTCTTGAGCTGGGACCTCCCATCTGCCAGTTTATTGTTGTTCTTCTGGCCCATTAGTTTTTCCTCCCATTCTTTTTCCATAGCCTCATGTGTTTTTTATAGAATTTTATCATGTGCTAATAACCAGAGTATCTGAGCTCTATCCAGGAGTGTATAAAGTGATGTGTCCAACTGCTGTGATGCCATTTTTTTTTACCCCTCCTCTTTCTTGTGGGGAAAACGGTGTGGAGTAAGGCATTAGGTTTTGAATTTTTGTATTGCTGTGTTATATACACCTACACCATCATGACCCTGGTCACCCTCTGCCTTTAAGGCATCCCCTGAGCCACCCTGTTTGGACTTCGGTGCTGGATCTGTTCCTCAGGAATATGCCCAGATTTCTTTTGCTGCTCTCTGAGAAATGTGTCCATGTGGTGTCAGTTCTCTGAAGCAGGTATTTCTGGACCGTCTCTGTAGATGCCATTGCTGAACTTCTTGTTCTACACCCCATACTCTTGTCTTGCTGCTTAACCCTGATGGTCCTAGAGACCTTCCATGATCAATCCCCTCATCTACAATTGATCCTTCAGGGGCCACATGATGGCTGAAGCATTTGCATACAAACTTCATACTGGGATTTATTATATAAAAAGTATTTTGCTTTACGGAAATACAAGAGCCATAGTAAGGCAGGTGATATAAGAAGTGCCTGCCTCCTTGCTTGGGTGACTCTCCTGGATCTCACCCCTCCCTGGTCCACCCTCTAGCCTACAGCCATCTCTCTTGGTTTGTGCTTGGGCCATATATGAAGCTTTCCATTCCAGATAGAAGCAAAACTCTGACCGTTGTCAATAGACATTGGCATTAATGGGATTTTTACTTATGTCTCTGCAACTCACCTTTTTGTTGTAGCAGATATTCCCACACAACTGCTTAAAAGTAGCAGTTGCACCTGTAAATTTTCAATGTGAGTAAACTCTTGTGCACCTCAGGAATCCTCTTAGAGATTTCCACATAAGAAATGACTGGATTGCAAGTCACAAAACTAAAATTGTTGTCCCATCCTATAAAAAACCTGTTGGTGTGTTTGTGTGGGTTATGTATATATAGGTGCGTATCCACAGAAGGAGTTACATCTGGTGATATTTCCTCAATAGCACATTACTTGCTGCTGTTCAGAGGTCATTGGGTGACCTTTAAGTCCTGCTTGATTATAACATGCTCAGTGGAGATCACAGTTTCAAATGAATAAACAAGTGCTAACCAAACTGTGGGTGTTTGTGGTATAGAACCTATAATCAGGTTTATGCATTTTAATTTTGTATCTACTTTTAAGAATATGTATATTAATCCTTCTGATTGGTTCTTTATCATTCTCTATACTTTTTTAAAAAAAATTCTTTTCTTTATAGTGCTTTGAGAAATTTAGTAGTGTCGGATCAGAACTCTTCTCTTTGAAATTATCTTTAAAACTGCTATTGACTTTAACAGGATTAGTGGTCATGTTAGGGAGCCTGAGAAAGTGGTCTCACAGCTCACACAGCATCTGATTCCTAAATAACAAACGCCGTCAAGTCAACTATTTCCGAGTCACGTTTTGTTCCATCCTGGCACAAGCCAGACTGGGACAACAAATTGTATCACCAAAGAGGCATGACATGAGCCGTGCATGTATTTTCACCAGCCTTTGTATTGCCATGGCAACAGTAGTTTTAATTATGGAGAGCCAAAACAGTAAGTTGTATATCAGATGGGGCTCAGTTTTCCCTGTGGACAGAACTCTGATTAGCCACTGGAGAAAAGCTTTGTATCTCGGTTTTCCTTCCAGTCTGGATTTTATTCTCTGCTTTAGCAGCCGGCTTGTCGTGTTCAGCGTGTGAACTTGGAGGGGCTGCAGCCAGCTGGAGGACAGTGGTATGGAGGGAGATGAAGTGACCCTCCTGTCTCAGGGGCAGCCTGGCACCATGCTGGTTTGGGTGTTTAGGAATGGTTCTCTCGCTAAAGGACTGCTCTCGGCTTCCCTCTAAACCACTGGAGAGCTGCGGATTTGGAAAGGGCTGGTGTGAAGTGATGTCTAATAATCGGCCTTGACAATGTTCAAGATTGTGCTTAGGGGGACGAACAAGGAGCTCCACTTCAGCAGTGCACATGAAAATTTGCAAAGCAGATCCACATCTACATCCAGCTGTGGGAAATAAATATGTTTGCGTGGTAGGATGCAGGTCAGGAGTGAGTTTTTTCACAGTGGCAAGGGTGTTGTTTAAATCACTTGTCCTAGGAGGGAGGTGTAAGGGTAGTGACCAAAAGTGTGTATGTCACTCAGGAAATTCATAACAAGAGAGGAATAACTTCACTGATGTAAATCAGTGTCTACATAGATATATAAAAATCAATTATGTGGCCTTCTAATGCACTAATTTCCTATTTTGTTTGAATGGTGGCCCTTGGTGGTTATGGTAAGGCTGCTTCTGGGTTTGTGAGCTTCCTGGCAGTGTTTGAAGAGTAGTGAGGCTGGAGAAGAGACGGAACCCTGTAAATTTTGTCTGGATCTGCTCTGATCCTCTGTGATTTCGAGCGCATGTTTTCATGATCACAGGTCTGAGGCAGTGTCATCAGGAGATCATGGCCAGAGATCATGGTATCACAGAGAATGAGAGTTGCAAGATCACACTGTTAACTAGAAATTCAGTTATTCAAATGTGGTTCCAGGATGCAGGGGGCTCACCAAGCATGTAGGCTAATACTTAGACTTGCTGAATCTGTAATCTCACTCCTTACAGTGTTATGACAGGTATTTTTTACAACACACAACCCCGAGCAAGTAATTCACTGGTAATTTTACTGTTGATTCACTTACACTTCTTGAAACGTAAGAAGTCCCGCCTCTTAAGATTTTCATTTTGGAATTTGAGATCATAAATTAAGCCCTCTTATAAAAGAAAATAAGAAGTTTGCTGTTGTTTTTAATAAGATTTTATGGTAAGTATGGCAACGGCAAGTCTGCCAGTCCCAGCTTTACTGCACGTGTGTAGCTCTGTGCTTTGAGACCCTTGAAATATCTGGTTTTAGGACATCAGCAGGGGGCTAATGAAAAGGCTTTGTTGATTTTAACGAATTGCAAGCCACTGTAGCCAAAATAAACATAATCTGCTTTTTGGATTAGTTGTCACACATGATTTTACCTACTGACAGTGATTAAAGAACCCTGGTGGACCAGAAGCATAGCTACTCTCTAGTGACTCTTGCTAAAATAGCGATAAACAGAAGTAAATAAAGTGTTAGGGCATTAGTTATCTTTAATAAACACTGAAACTGCATATAATGTTTGGAAGGAGGCTTCAGAAACCTCCATTGAGTACAGACAGCAGTGTCACTCTTTCTAGCACAGAGAGCATTGGTCATTTTGGATGTCTGGAAATTATGGCATCGCCAAGCCGTACTCCTTGTTCCACCAGGCTGCTGTCCCTCCTCGAGAGGTGCCGACCCGACTGCACACCTCATGGAGGCCTTCATCACTCAGCCATCTTCATCCAGCAGCAGACACCGGAACCAAAGTTGAACATATCCCAAACTAGAGGGATTACGACAGGAAAATGAAGGGAGTGTTAATTCCTTGTGTAATTCTGCAACCTCCGAACCACTGTAATTCCATCCAGTTAATGAACGGAGGGCTGGTGCTGGTCTCTCTTACCTTCGTCTGTGTAAGCTGATGAACAGAATTACTTGCCCCTGCTGACATCTTTTATCCCTGATATTTTCCCAGTAATCAAGGGTGGGTGTGTTTCCTGATCCCCTTCACATTTGTTGCAAGAGGCAACAATTACACTTGATGGTATTGTACGATTCCTTTGGACTCATTGTTGCTTTTAATCAGTGGAGAGAAGAAACAAAACAAAACGAAAACATGTTCCTTCTTCCAAGAGGGAATTACTGCTGCAGTACTGAATGTTGGGAATTATTTTAAGTTCTTTTGTAGGGGGATAACACCTTCCTGAGAGTGGCAGGGAAGGGAAGAATTTCCCAAAAGACACAAAGAAATTTTGGGCTTTGGAAATTTAAAAAATTCAAGGGATAGCAAAACTGTAGAAGTATTACTTTAAGGAAAAATCCTACCAAAATAGGGAGGGGGTTTGAGCTTTCTAATGAGTCTTCAGCTTGTATTCATCTGTTCCTAATTGTACACCCCTGGAAGGCACATGGCACTGTTCTACGAGGAGTTTATCTTTTATATGACAGCTACAAAACTTCAAACTCATCAAGTAAACATCCTCAGGCTTTTAAAGAACTGTATAACTCCTTTTTGAGGTATGGAGTTAGATTCTTGTGTGGTGTTTTTTGGTGAAATCATGCAGCAGTTACAACCCACTTCTGGCTTTATAGTCTGTGGAAAAAATACTTTGATACCGTGCTCGGGAAAGGAGCAAAACCCACCAAGGACCCATCCTTCTCTTGGCTGGCAGTCATTAGGAGTTTGGAGACTTGCCCGATGGTGTAATTCAAGTCTTGACTGTATATCTTATTGGTTAAAAATAGGAGCCAACTCCAGCTCATCAGTTTTTGCTAAGAAACTATTGATTGTGATTAGCAAGCTTAAAAATAATTACCTTGTGTGTTCATTGCTATCTTTGGACATACTCTCATATTCCTACTGTTATAGAAAGTATTGAGCAGCACAACAGGGAGATTGGATGACTAAGGTGTTACACTGAGTGGGCGGCAGAAGGGTATTGAGCACGTCTTAATTGTTCCATCTCCTGGGCATGGAACAAACACACAACACTCACACAGGGGAGAAAACCCACTGGCCTTGCTGGAAAATACAAAAGAAGCTATCTTTCATGCCCTTGGTCTCATGGGGGAAGGTATATCCACTCCTTCCCAGTTGCAGTCATCACTTTCACCATGTCTTTGGCAGAAGCCACAAGCCCACCCAGCAGCACAGGGATAAAACCCTGATTTGCTTAGCACCTGGGGAAGGGGGGAATGAGTTTCACCTGGGTTTTAACACCTATTTTAAAAGCCTGATGGTGCTGATTCATACCTGGTGCAGTTGACCCTGAATGGCTGACTCAGTTAATGATAACTGAAAGCCTGTCTGTCTCTGGAAGCTGTTGTTCCTGTAACAGCGACAGTTTCAGCAAGCAGATGAATTTTTGTTACTTGCAGCCCTGTGTACTCAGGTGAACCAACATTCACTTCAGTCTGCTCAAGCCTGGGCCACCTGCTGAGAGTGTGAGAAGAGCTCCCTATACCTGTCAGACTCCTAATGCAGGTCAGTAGCCACTTCAGGGGGCCACCTTCCCCAGGCTTTAACTCTTGAACACCCCTGGAAAAGCTGATTTTGTACCATGTTGTTCCTCTCTGCTGAGAAAGCCAAGGAAGAATAGCTTCTCCATTTAAGTTGGGTGTCAGAAGCTGGGTGGTGAGGCTGCTGTATGGTATATCTGTGGGCATATATACATATATATGTATCTTCTATGCCTATAGGATCTCTTTACCCTGTTCTTTAGGTCTCATATACCCTATGAATGTGTCAGTAATGTCAAATCATACCAGTCTGTGATGCCTAGTCTGAGTTTGCATTTTCAATTTATGTGTCTCCTAAAGGTTTACTCTCCTATTGGTTTAGTGTGTACCAGGTTTACCTTTAGCAGGCACCTTGCAGGGATATGCATGGTAATGTGGGTTAGAATGTTAATTATGGGGTGTTTTGCAACCAGGGCTGCTTGCTGTGGAGCTGTGCCTATGAAACATAGTCTCATTGCACAACCAGATAGTGATGTGTGGGGCAGGGTGCAAACTCTTCAGGCCAGCTGCAAGTCACGTGAAACTGAGTGTGTGTGCGTGTCCAGGAGAGGGATTTATTCCAGCTTTTTGTGTGTTAATGGCAGCTTCTGAAATTCAGAGCTAAAATTTACATTGAGGAGGGAGGAAAAATCACTTGGTAAAGTATTTTGTGGTGCAATGGTCTTCAGATCGGCACAGGTGGGAGAGGTGAGTGCTGGGTCACACCAGAGTGACTCCCCTATGTGGATTTTCGATTTTGTGATTTGTGTTGCTTCAAACACATAAAAAGAATGAATCGCAAGGCTTTGGTACGATAGCAAGGGAAACTGTGGGCATGTTTGCTCTGGTCTGTGTCAGAGGAGGAGATGCAGATGGACTGCAGCTGCAGCTCTGGGAAGCAGGGCTGGAGCAGGAGCCCTAAGGGCAGGCTGAGGAGCTGGGGAACCTGGTGGGGAAGGTGCAGCTCTTTTCCTCTCACTGCCCTACGATGTTACAACAGCCCCGAGGAAGGTCTGGGCTGCATGGACAGAGAGCAGGTGGTGGTTTGGGAAAAAACTTCACTGACAGGAGTTTCTGACAGCAGCTTTATGCACTAAAGGTATTGTCATATGCTTTTTAAGACCTTCTAAGTGACTCTAAATCTGTATACTTCAGTAATTTCTCTATAAATATCTGTGTAAACTCTGAATAGACTCGTACATGTAAGCTATGTATTCCAAACAATTTGCTTCAAAAATATTTGGCCTAACTGAGAAAAATATTGTTGGAAGAGCTATTTCTTTCCCCTGCTGTGTTTAAAGGGGCTTAGAGTCCTTAAATTCAGCATCCTTTATTAGCGTGATTCCAGGATTCTCAAGGATTTATGTAAGAGGTTGAAACACTTAAAATGTTTGTCACATTTAAAACCAAATGCTACAACTTTAAAATTTGATCTATTGGGCTCTACCAGAGCTAGAAGTGAACGTTGTACCGCTTTTCTGTGGTTTGAGTACCTTCTCCTTCACCCAGGAGACTGCAACGTATTTTTTCGTGTCTGGCTGTCTCAGATACTTTCGTGGCTGCAGCTACTGCAGTTTCTGAATGTTTCACAACACTTTGGGGAGAATATTATTACCTTACACATATCACTGGCTCATGAATACTGAGTGCCACAGATGAACTTTGACAAGGTGTTTGGTACTTTTCTTTGGAAAGAAGGGCATGATTTTAGAGCAAGTTTACTAACATATAATGAGCAACTGCAGATTTTGCACATCAGCAGGGAACGCTGGGCTGAAACCCATCAGGTCTGGGCCCTGGAGAAGCTGAGCTAGTCACAAGTCCCCCATTTACTTATTTGCCATGTGAATATAACTGTTATACAGCCTATTGGCTATACAAGAAACTTGTGATCTTACACAGTGATTTTTTTGCGTTATATTTAACACTTTTCTTGTCAGAAGCAGTGAGAAACAGGGAGAAATACTTCTGCTGGTATGTAAGCTGATGGCTTAGAGTCAACCACAGCTGCTAGCCTGGCAATAATTTGAATTATTGCAAACGCATGGAAAGAGTAAAAGAGAAGATACAGGGAAAAGAAAATAATCATCACCAGGGACGTTTCTTTAGAATAATTTTATTAAAAGTTCATGTTTGAAGTGATGTCATCGTTTTCGTTCTCTATGTTTAATTGTCCTTCTGAAGCTTGGCACAGCTATTCTGATGTGCAGCAAAAATATTACATCAAAGGTGAACGTTTGAATCCTGGCTGAAAAATAAAACAGAGGGTGGTGGGACACAGAGCAGGGGGGAGAACCCCCAGATGACTAAGAGTTCTTGAAAGTAAGATATAAAAGAAAATAATAATTTCTCTCCCCTGACAAATAGTTCAAAAAGTAGCCAACAGTTTGGATCTGGTATGTCACATTGCATACAAATGAAGAAACTGTCACCATCAGTTTCCTTTGAAACCTTTTGATCTTATCTTCTGTAGTAAAGGGCATGTGACTTGATCAGGGCTTCTCTTCTCTGATACACAGTCAGAGTCCTGATCTACTGAAATGTCTGTGACAGATTTCTCCACTCAGTTGATACTTTTTTTTTTTTTCCTTTCCCTTCAGTGCCTTTGTCTGGGATGGATGTGATTTACCCTTCCCTCTGTACCCAGGAAAGCCAGTTTCCTAATTTGGCAATTTCTAGCTAATCCTGTATATTATGTCTTAGTCAGTAGTAGTCTTACACCTGTTTTCTCTCGGCTTGCGGAGCTGGCTTGTTTTTCTAGTAAGAACAGGAAAGCAGAGTTATGATATTTTGTAAAGACACACTGGACACACAATTCTTCTGAAAAGTCATGGGGTATGTGTCCTGGCAATTAATAAAGGATTGTTTTATTGCAGAGTACCTTTAAATGGAGGATTTGAATATGCATAGTCAGTAGTGTCAGGGGACAGCAGTGGAAGGAAAAGCTTTCTAAAGACCTCTAAAACTTAAAAGGCACAATTTTTATGAGGTATTTATATTTTTAATACAAGCTATAATAGCTAATGAGCTTTACTTGATTAATGTTTTGGTCCAGAGCTAGTGAAGTCAAAGAAAATTTTCCCAAAGGGCTAAACTTTGCTACTGTGGCAATTGATAGCAAAGCTATTTTTGACTTCTCAGGGGTGAGATTGCTCTACCAGGGAGAGTTGAAATAAGAACTAAGGCCTAGGAGGTCTTGCTGGGTTCCTGTTTGGCAGAGTAAAGGCCAGAACAAAATATCCTTGGGTCCATGTGTTGTCACTGCTGGGCGTTGCTGCCCAGCTCCTGGTGGAGGACACCCAGTTCTTGGTGGTGGCCACAGGGTGGTCTCTGCCCCTGCTGGGACCCCAGGAACAAGTTTGCAGAATTTGTGAGGTTTGCAGCAGAGACAGAAAGTTTAGGTTTTTTCTTTTTCCTTCCCTGTGGAAAGTAAGCAGAGATTGAGATGCCCAGGAATTGTTTCTATCCAAACTTGCTAATTAGAAAAAGCGCTGGAGTTGCTGAGTTGAAAGCAACGTTTAAATGGGTGAAGGTTACTGGGCAGTGTTTGCACAGGAGGTCAGACTGGGAGATCTCTCTAAGCCTGGAGCCGACTCCACCCTGGAGCATGAGGTGCACCCTTGCAAAATGGGGAGTTCTCAAAGAGAAACCCAAAGATTTCCAAGTTCATAGGAGCAACCATGGGCTGCCTGCTGGCCGGAGCAGGCTCTGCTCCGTTTGGTTTTCCGCTTGGCTTCTGTTGTTGGCATGTCCCTGTTAGGAGTAACGAGCTGAGAGAGCCTGGAAGCAAGCCTGCAGCGCGCCAGCTCGTCTGGGAGGTGCAGCTGGATAAAGTGCAGCAGCAAATTCTTCACAGTGCCGGTACTGAGAGCTGTTTCAGAGAGCGATTTTGTTCCCCGGTGGTTTTAAACAGTTAGATGTGTTTTCGTGGTGAATGTCCCTGTGCCTGCGGAGGTGGTTTGTGTCACCGTCCCTCAGAGCTGGGAAAAGGTGGATGTTGGGCTGCTTGTGTAGAAGGGCCCCTTTTGGAGTCTTTGTGTGAAAATCTGGGAGAACCAGAATATGTGGGACTGGTTCAGCAGCATGTTCTCTTGTTGCTGAACTCCTCAGCTCTTAGTTCCTGGGTTAGCAGAGTAGGAGAGCATGTCAGGACAACCTGCTGGGCCCCAAATATGTGCTTAGGATGGTGCTTCTGGGCTAGCAAGGAAAGCTAGCAAAGCTAGCTTGACTTTTTCATCTGAAGAATTTGACTCTTCCTGTGTGTGGGCTTTTTTCCTCTTCTGTTGTCTGTTGTGTGATGAGTAAGAGCTGGTATTCAGAAGTGGTGCCTGAAGAGCGATGGGTTTGGTCTCTGAGTGGAGCTGAAGGTCCTAACAGTTGGGATCTTGGAATGCAAATAGCACCCAGAAATGGTTTTGCCTTTTATCCATTAACACAAACACAGGTCAGACGTTTTAAGTATCAACATGGGTGAAAAATCAGTCTTCCTGATGCTCCACAGGACTACCAGTTCAGTATATTCTGGGTGCTTCAGCTCTGGAATGTGAAAGGCCAGGGACAGAAGCACCAAGAGGTTGCTTCCATCTGCAGATTTTTGCAGCCTCTCCAGCACCCTTTATCTGGGATAGGCAGCACCTCATCAGCCAGCTGCCAAGCAAGGAGATCTGCTGGTGGTGCAGAGGGCTGGAGGGAAACCTCAGATGTGGCTGGAGATAAACAGGCTGGCATTGAGACCCTCCCCCTTCTCCCCTGGCTGGTGAGATAAGGATGGTGGGGACCTGACAGACTCTCTGCTTCCCCATCAAGGAGTGAGGATGTGAGGGAATGTGATGTTTAACACTCAGTGGCAGGGCTTAAGAGATCCAGAAACCCCCCCATTTGCTTTCAAGGCTTATTCTGCAATCAGCATAATTTCTCAGGAGGAGGGGATTTTACTGTGGAACAGAAGGTTGGGGAATGGAGTGTTTGTAAAGGGAAAAGCAATTCTATTTATGGGCTGGGAGTCAAAGACCTCTTTGGACCTGATCACCTCTATCTGTCTGTTTTGCATACAGGAGACAAGTTGTTGGATAGTTTAAAATGTTGGCTATTTTATAATAATACTAATAACAATTTAAAGATTTTCCCAGCTGTTGGAGGACGCAGTTTTTCTTTGATAGGCCATTATGTATGCAAGACCAATTGGTAAACTGCAATGTACTGTTCTGTAATTATTCTCCCCTGTAGCTTTAATGAGGAGATCTGCGTGCAGTTTGATGGGAGAATACACTCTGCCGACAGCTACATCGAAAATCAAGACAGGTGTAATCTGCTTACTGTAGTCTGTGAATCCTCACCATGTGGCTATGTTATCTCTAGTGCATGTTTATAGAAAGATGCTTGTAAAAGGATTTAATTTAATGGAATAATGGTAACTGACACTATGAAAATGAAGGGGCTCAAATAATATGGTGAGCAGAGTTGTATAAACACTAAAGTAGATGATTAAAAAATTGGTGTATTACGTCATTTAGTTATGTGAAAGGAAAATGCAAATCGAGCCATGGTATGGACTAAAAGAAAGCATTCTCTATTACTAACCCAGTCTTAGAACAGACTTTGGGGTATGCATGTAGCAATATCTGGTCAGTCGTGCAGATGTCACTAGAGCTCTGCACGGGCCCATTTCCAGGACCCGAGTCCAAAGAGCAGGGTATCTTTCAGAAGGCAGATACTCTGCTGAGCTGTAGCCAAAAGCTGCAGCTTTCTCTCAGGTGGAAGAGGAGTTTTATGATGAAAGGACAAGTTCAAGCTTTGTTTAGGAACATACTCTGTGGTGGGGAAGCTTTGAGACTCTCACACATGATGGGTCTCTGTTTCCTTACCTGCACAGTAATGATAACAATAAACTATTACCAGAAAAGCAGCCCAAATAACTTACCCTTTTGAAGCCCATTGAAAAAAAAACCAAAAAGGAACATCTCCTTGCTAGCAGCAGTTGCACAGGATGATGGTTAATTTGGAAAGATAAAATTACTTAGGCAGAACTGTGAATCTAGCTCTTCTTTTCAGAGACTGAAAGAAATAATACCCGGTCACTCTCTGTGGATGTGATTTATTAATTATCAGTCATTCTTAATCACTTGATACTGACATATATCTAACACACTGGAGAGTTTAATATCGGAAAGAATACTTACCGTGATTTTTCTCAGCAGTCCATTTTTAAGTGCTGGGGGAGATAATGTGGTGCCAGCACTTTGGTATTGTGTTTCAGATCCTGTGTGACTGTCCTTGAACATGGTGGATGAGTGCACAGAGGGTGGCAAAAAGTTGTTAGCAAGAGCTGTGCTAACTGTGGCCATCCTCCTCACTGAATTGTTTGAAAGCCTTTGGATTGTAAAATTCACACGTGTCATGACGCTTAGGGTGTTTGTGTTTTTGTGTTTTTTTGTTTTTTTGTTTTTTTTTTTTTTTTTTTAAATATTTAACCTTTTTTGTGGTAAGGCAAGTGAATCTGATTTGTTATTCATACCAAGGACAGTCGAAGTGCATGATTGGACATACCATGTTGCTGCATCAAAGAAAATGTGTTTAAAAAAATACTGAGAAGCTCTTCTGTTGAAGAAAGATGGGGATTGGATGGAGTTGGGCATTGCTGTTAATTATTCTTATTATGCTGATCTTGCTCAGATTTTTGAGTCTGGTGATTGCACTGGCAAAGGAGCAACCTTGATTTCTGCACATATGTTACAGTTACTTGTAAAACTGGGCTCACAGATTGCTCTGAAGCTTTTACTGTTCCTGCAGAACATTTTGGTAGTTCCAGCAGTTTGATCACAAATGCAGCATCTCTCCTAATGCTGTGCAGGTTGATAAAACAGTTGCCGAGCTGGAGTCCCTAAAGAAATTATTAATTATCTGGTTAATGTGCATCAGGCTGTGGGAGTGTGAGATTAATCACCAGTGCTGGGATGAGTTGCTGAAGTGGATTTTGGTTTTTCGTCTCCTGTCACTCGGTAATGGCTTTTCCTTCCTTCACCATCAGGTGAACAGGTGCGGAGATGCTGTATTTTCATTTTCCTGTAGTCGGGAACAGCCGGTGACCAGGAGATGCCTCTTTCTCAGTCCTGCTGCATGAGCAGTTTACAACATGGAGCGCTACCTGCTTCGGATGTTCCAGCTGCGGGAGGTGCTCCTACAGCACAGGACTGACCTGAGCCTTCCCAGATAAACACATTCACACACGTGTGCCTGGGGAGGAATGCCAGGGAGGAGTGCTGGGCTGAGCTGGGTCTGGCTCTCCTCTATTCCCCAGGTCTCAAAGGGGTTGACTTATATTTGGAAGTGGAATTGCAACTTGACTCCTATTTTGAGTGTATTTATAGTACCTGGAATTTTTCAGTAAAAGAACATTCAGCATGCCTCCTTTGTTTAATGTAACAAAAGAAAAAAGGTGCTCATTTATTGCAAAGGTACGGAAGAAGGTGGTTATAGCTCAGTCTGTAGTGGTACCGTTCTTAAAGCCAATGGGTTGCATTAATATTCAGACACTGGAGAATGAGTTGGCGTCCTTTCCAGTGGTGGTGGATCAGGGCATTGAGATGCAACACTGCAAGCACTTGTCCTGCCCTGTTAACCATCAGCAGCTGCCTCAGAAATGGTTCAGTGAGGCCCTAATGTTCTTCCAGAGGTCCCTACTCTTTTACACACGCTTGCACCGCACACTGCGCTGGTGGGGAAAAAAAAAAAAAAAAGAGAAATAATTTATCTTTTAAATCTGACAGTTGTGTTGCTATGTCAGTCTTGTACACAAAGCCATTAAGAGCTCTGCCCCAAGGCCTGTAGTTTTAGTGACTGCTCGTGAGGAGAGAATGGAAGGTGAGATGGAAGGAGCTACACACCTAAAGCAGAGTTTGCCTAGGCTAGAAGTGTCTCTACTTAAAAAGAGAAGCAGCTGTAGGCAACAGCGCAACAATCGTTCCGCAAATGTGTGCTGAGGGACAGAAGCAGGGCTTGAACCTCTCTCTATCTATAAGGTCTAGGCATTTGGATTACTTCATCACCTCTAACCGTGAGTATTGTTTCTCCCTGAGGAAGTCGTGTAAATAACCACAGGCACTGAAACCGAGATGCACAGCACTTGAGATTGGAGACCTGTTTTTAACCTTCTACTTTACTATGTTGTAACAAGTGTTTGGGTTTCTTTTTTTGTTGGTTGGGGTTTTTATTATGTGCATGTGTAGGCATTGGCCTTAATCACCTTATGGGGTTTGTTTCTTCTTGGCTAAACCAGTGGTGGTTTTTTGTCCCCTGTGAACTGAAAATTTTTGATTACTGTGCCACTTCAAGCAGGCAGAGATGTACTTGTATTTGAGATTGCGTTGCACTAATCCATTTTTGGGTTTTGCTCTCCATATTGTACTATCCCAAATCCCTCTTCAGCTAAAGATGTTACCCCAGGAGGGGAAGAGATAGGTGTGCAGTTTTCAGAGAATTTGCTTTTTAAAACAGCTATGTGCTCCACTCTGGAATCCCTGAACAGCCCATGATGGCATAAACATCCATTTGTTTGATAAGCTATGGTATAACTTCCCATTAAATGTAGATGACCCATTTGTGTTTGAAACCCTCTAACCAGCAAGTCAGCATGGCAGCAGTGGGGCTTTAAATGTTAAGCAGTCTTCAGGGTTTCAGGCTGAGTATTTGCACTGGAGTTGTTTGGGTTTCTGCTCCTTGCAGAGCTTCCTGAGCTTGTTGTGATAACTAAAATCAAGTTTACTTTGTTAAGCTCAGCAGTTCCCAGAACTGAAGAGATAACGGGGGAAAAAAAGACCTTTAGGAGGCAAGAAGTAAATTTCTGTCTGTATGGGGATGCAGGTCACTGTCTTCGTATGCCCTTTTGATGATGATGTGCCCATGCATGCAGGGGCGCTTGCCCACAGTGATGTACAAAAGCAATGCAAAAGGAGTGTAAAACTTGGGAAATGTATCGACTGTAAAGGCAGTAACTCGCCAGCCTCTTCTGTAGCTCTGGATCTCCGGTGCTTAAAAATAAGTGGAATAGCAGATTTTCAGATGAGTAAATTGTGCAAATTCATGCCTAATTTACATGTATGATCACCTTGACTGCTTGTACAAATCAGGTAATTGTGCATGCAAATAGCTAATTAACACAATTAGCTGATCTGCTGATGCAGTCTCGGGATCTGTAAGTGTATACTAGCCATGTAGTTATCACATATCTGCAAACCAGTTGTATGAAGAAAATCTAAGTCCTCGTAATTTAGCAGCTGTGGGGAGTTGCTTATTTTTTAGTATCACCGGTTTTGGCTTTGGGGTGGAAGTGTCTGATGGGGATCACAACTGTTATTGCAGTTGGAATCCAAAATCACTGAGGTTTAGTAGAAAAATCCAGTAGAAAAATTTTCACTTCAAAGTAGAAAGTCAGCGTTGCTGCTGATGCGCATTCCCAGCACTGCAGCCCATGGCAGGCTAGCTGGTCTGATGGCATGAAGTGCCCTTCTCATATAAATCGTCCACAGTTTGGCCCTATTGCTTCATGAAAGTATCCGTGAACAAAGCTTGCTAAATGTGTACTTATTACTATTTTTAAATACATAAAGATTTTCATATTTTAAAACTGCCTGCCTCCTTCCACCTTGGTAGAAAAGAATTTACTCAAAAAAGGTTTAAAGGGCAAGTCTCCTGGTTTTGTTTATTTGTCTTACTACCTGCCTTAGCCTATTTGACTGCTAGGCGAAAATACCCAGGCAAGTTTAAACATGCAAATTGTTCAAGTTTTGCAACTGCATCTGTGGACATCCAATATGAGTGCAGGGATTTCAGAAGTGTTTCTCCCATTTCTGTTACTTTTATAGCTGTTACAGGGTGGACAGACAGCCTTCATCATAGTAATTATTTATAATTTCAAACCAAACATAATGTGAACTTGCAGTCAGTTCCTACAAGTAGCTTAACATCAAGATTTGAGGCTTCACATTGAGTGTGCACGAAAGTAACAGCAAAATCTTTTGAAGGCAGGTATTTCTTGAACTATCTCTTTAAAAATGTCTCCTGGTTATAAAATAGAAAAATTAAAACCTGTGTATTAGATTTGTGACCTACCTAGGGTCTCATTTGCTCTCTGAATTTCCTTTCTTAGAAGTGTAGTTTTGTTTTAAAACAAAGGTGAAATATGCCATTAGCACATAATGGACCAGATTCAAATCCTAACAAAAGTTTTGTGTCCAAGACCACAGCACTGTGTGTCTTTCATATTTGTCACATGGATGTCTGTGGTCTGTAGCATTTTCCTTAGTGGGGGACTTCAAAACAAGCAAAAGGAGCACCATGTTAACAGTAACACTCATTTCCTTAAAATCTGTTCTCTGAGGGGAATTAAATGTGGCTGGCATATGTCTTTAGAAGAACTGCTATGAAATATTTTACTGTCATCTCGGTGGCCTCCAGACAAAGAACCAAGGGACTTCAGTGTAAAACAGAGTGTGGGAAAAAAATCCTGTTTTTGGTAGAGCTGCATCCATCTAGTGGTAGTTGGGTGCAGACTCAGCAGAGAAAAGTGCCAGCCCTGATGTGGTCACAAAGTCTCTCCTCTGAGGGTCAGGGTGCTTCTAAGCATGTACAGAGGAAACCCTCAAAGATGGACAGAAAATCTACTTTGAAGGTAATTTTTTTTTAAGATCAGAATGAAAAGCAAAGTAATGGAGACTTCCACACTTTTCATCTGCAAACAACATTAAGTTTAAAACCCATATATGATAACCTCCTTTATCAAGCTGTGTACTGGTGGCAATTAACACACACCCTCTTTCAAAAATACAAAAAACCACTAAACCCAAGCAAAAATCGCCACCACCCCGCCCCAAGAAAAATACCAAAATCCAAAGCAAAAAACTTCCAAACCAACCAACTAAAAGAAGTTAAGGGTTGGATGCCAGTCAGCATGCTGATACCTGAGAGCACATGCAGCCCACAGCTTGCTCTTATCAGCTTGTGTGTCCCAGCCCTGGGAACAGAAGGCAAGGCCTTGCTAGTGTGTGCATGGGCTCTTTCCCCCCTTCCAGTGCGTGCCTTGCAGTTTAAAGATGCAAAATTCATTGAGTGACAAATGATGATTAGTGAGGAGCTGAGGCCTATCTGCTGAGAAAGGGAGCTGGGGAGGATGACTTCATTCCTGCTGGTGTCAAGCCTTTCACCTTGTTGCCCTTTAAAGGAACAGTGGCAACTGTCTGCTAAACATTTTATTTAAAAATTTGTGTCAACAAAAGCAACAGCTTTTATGACTTTTATAACTCATTATTTCTCAATGAATCCTAAAAAGTAAAAAAAATAACTGGCTTTAAAAATCTTTTCCATCATCCATCAGCCAAATTTTCCCATTGACTGTACTGGTGACCTGGAATTGAAAACTAATGGGAAAAGAGAAGAAAGCAACAATAAAAATTAGCAGTCTGGTTTTAAATGCCAAGCATAATGAGACTAAGGGAGAAACAGAACTGAAATAAACTGAAAATAAGTTTATTTAGGTCTTTGTGTTGGGACAGATAAAATCCTTCTTTCTCCAGGAAGCAGAACTGCTTGTAGAACTGGGGCTAAGGGCTGTAATGTGCTCAAATGTCTCATAGGTGTGTGGTGTTTCTCCTTCTAGCCTGGATCCAGCTGTGGGCTGGACAGTGACAGTCAGAAAGTGAAGGAGCCATTTACTGAACTGTTTAGAATTGGGAAGGGCAGAGGAGATACTTGGCTATGGTGATGACGTTTATGCTTTTGGTTGGTTGAAATCCTGTTAATATCCATTAATACAGGCTCAAAGCCTTCTTTGAAACTTTTGGAATTACCTGTCTCTCTGTTATTTTAAGAGGCAGTTCTTTTTCTTTGGATCCTTGATGCCCTGTTGAATTCAATGGGAGAACTCGTACCTGTGATGGGATAAAGTTTCCAATCTCTGTTTTACTTCCTTAAGAACTAAAGGAAAAGGTAGGCTTTAGGTGATCTTTTTTAAGATCTTTTTAAAGAAAGGATGCATGTGCCAAGTGGTGAGGTGGCATCGTATAAGTTCATATTATTTTTTCTCCAGTTACTCATAGGCACTAAATAAATGGCACCGAAAATGCAGTGCTGATGCAAGTGCCAAATTGCTGCCATATGCAGATGACTTCTCTCCTTGCCCTTTCCTGTCGAAGGCCTTGGTGCCAGCCAGTGACATGGCTGGGTGCCTTTGCCTGATGAAGGGACATTTGAGGGAACAGCTGATGGCTGAACTCCTCTAAAATGGAATTGATGATTGTAGTGGAGGAACCTGTTGTAAGAGTTGGTACCCACATTTTATCTAAAAATACGTGCCCGCAGGCTCTCCCTCTAGCCTCCAATTCAGGAGCCTGCTTGAAATCTCTCACACTGTGATGTCTGCAAAGCATGATCACCATTATCTCCAGGTGATCAGAAATACTCCCTTCTGGCAAAAGATGGCCTCTTCCTGGATAGTTACACCTCTGCCTTGCAGCCCAGAGCCATTTGGTGTCCCTGGACCTGAAGACAGTAGCACCCAGGCCAGTCTGTTTTGTGTATAGGAGTGTTGGCTCCAGCAGAGCAAGTCGCTGTGAGCATCCTGGTCCTGGCTTCCAGGCAGTTTGTAATCCTGGGTGTTTATCTTTCAGTTTCTTTGTGGCTGGGCTTTGCTTGGGTGTTTTTATTGAAGTCCTGTGACAAAAAAACATGACAAGTGGCTTTGTGCCTTTAGCACAATGGAGTGCTCTGCAATAACAGTGCTAACATTTTACCCCCAAAAGAATCTTCAAGTGGAGTCACAGACAGCTATTCAATGAGCTTAAGTGACTGTTCCTCTCGGTCATCTCAGGGTTTTTTGGTTCTATCAATTGAAATCTGTCAAAATCCTGTGCTCTGCAGCCAGTGCAGAGCAAGTCTGTGCTCCAGGCAGGACTTTTTTGTGGAATAGTCTGAGATGGTTAGGTGGACTTCCCCTAACTTTTCCAGTCACATGTCTGTTCCTGTGCACTGAGCACACATTTTACTTCATTCTTGTCTCTTTATCACAACCACAGGGTCTCTGTTTACAGCACAAACAAAATGTTGCTCGAGTTGTTTCCTTTATGGAGGGGCTGAGAGAAGAAGCAACATGTGAGAGATGATAATGCTTCCTTGGTTGTTGGTACTGGTGACTGTGTGGTGATACTCCCCTAGCACTTCTTGATCCCTGTTTCCATGAAATATAGGCTGTTAAACCTTTCAGAAAGCAAAGGAAACATGCCTTGGAAGAGACAAAGAAAAAAGAACTGTGCTTTGTCCTGCAGCGCCTTTATTTACAGAGTTTATCCTGGGAACCTCAAAGCATCACTAAACAGAAACTTGGTACACAATGACTTGCCTTTCCCAGGGAATCAACAAGCATATTGCATTGACATTTAAATTTTGAGGTCTTTGTATATCCCTGGTGCAGGAGTGAAGCTCCCAGATCAGCTGCTCCTGGGGAGGAGACGTAGATGCTTTATTAGGGATAACTTGGTTTATCTCCTTTGACACTTTTCTGATATCTCTTGATCATTAAGGTCTGGATTAAGTGGAAAAAACATTACTTGTGCAGATGGTATGTAGCTTATGCCTCAGATGTTTCATGAGAGAGTTTGAGTGCTTAATGTCTCCTAATTCAAAAAGAAAAATCAAAGTCTTGTGTACAGCTTCCTTCTGTCAGGTGCCAAGATGAGGGTTAGGTGAGCACATAACAAAAACCTGGATATTTGAAAGTCACATTTACAGCTGCTTTTAAGGAATTGTAGATGAAACACATTGGAAAGAAAAGGGCTGTTTGGGGCTGGGTTTGCGTTTCCCAAGTGGGTTTAATGAAATTTAATGTGTACTCTTCTGCAGCACTCTTGGGAAAGTAGTCACCTGTATTTTCTTTCCCATGAACTTGCATCATGACATCTTTGTGAAGTACTGCTGTGTATCAGTAACGTGCTCTATGTTCATTCCTGGCTTTGGGAAGAGAGGGTTCTCCAGTAGTGGCATCAGCAGCATTGCACAGATGAGAAAAGGTGCTTGGCAGCAGCTATTGGAAGAGTATGGGAAAGTAGGTCTGTATTTATTTGTCTGCCCCCCCCAAAATAGTTTTTCATACAATTTTATGGGGTTTCAATATTTTGTTCCCAATCTCTACTCCACTGAAAATATACCTATTATTTATAATCAGTAAATTAATGGCTTTGAGTCTACCCTGTAGCGGTGCAGAAATCAAACATTCCTGTGTTTCGGTCTGATGATGTTTCACAGGAATGCAACAGGCATTTCTGGGGCTCCTGAGCTGATGAAAGCTCAGGGAGGCTGCTGTCTTGCTTCACTGTGATAGTGGAAATACTGTGGTAATTTTGAAAGACCTGTCCTAGGGACTGATGGGTTTAGCAGCCTGGTGCACCCTAACCAGGGCAGCCCTTTATTTGTCCTAGTTTGCTCTTCTTCAGCACTTTTCATCTGAGGATTACGAAAAGTGGACTTCACCCTGTGAAGCTGTTACTGTAACCATTTACGGAGGGAGGGAGAACTGAGGCTCGGATAAATGTGACTTTCCAAAGGTTTGCTCTCATGCCAGTAGCACAAACAAGGAGCTATGCATCTGTTTCCTGAGCCCTTACTCTTTTGTCCCACATTTTCCTTAACCACGTGGGAGGAAATCCATTCCTACACAGGGTCTAGCACAACTGACGTAAGCAAGGATTGTGTAAATTGTCAAAGTGAGAGCTTCTGCTGGTGCTGCACACAGGGATAAATTGGTTGAGAACTTTGTGGGCTGCTTCACTAAAGACAAATGACCGTGTGAAATTTGATTTGCGGAGAAATTTTCTTCCTAGGAGAATGCAGAACCTCAGCATAAGTAGATCTGCAAGCTAATGATGTAAAAATAGCTTGGATAATAAAAAGCTGGTAAATAGAGGTATGGTAGCAATTGGGATGTATGGGAGAGACAGGATAAACTGATCTGAGTTTATTATGAGGAATTTATTCTCTCACAGAGCTCCTCTGGTTTAACTCAGTCAGTGCTGTCTCAATTTTAGCTAAAGCAGAATACTTTTTGTAGAATTCTAAAGTCATTTTCCTGTAAAACAAAACAAAAAACTGTTCAGCTGCAAACTTCAGCTCACTCAGAATAATCGAAATTTGTTTTGAAGGACTTCAGGGATGTATTTCCTTCTGAAGATTCCCATTCTTCTGTATTTTCTTTGCCAAGTGGTTAATTAGTTGCTCCGTGATTATTGCTTATCACTTTATACTTTTTCATGGAGACAGCAAGGGACTGTGAGGCTGTTAATAGCTATGCTCAGATCACCTTTCCTTCTCAGGCATGGTTTTATAAGCTTAAAAATAACAGTGGGAGTGAAATGCTTTTAAGTTCTTGTATTTATTGGGTTTTTTTACTGGAATCCTGAGTGCTTTCCAGTGAACACCAGAAGTGCATAGTCTCATTTTTCTCGCCTTGAACACCCCAACACCGTTGATCAACAGCCTCGGACGCAAAAGCTTGACTTAGGCAGTCTTAGTATCGGATGAAGAAGAGACTTGAAAATTTTCTTTCATCCCTTCAGATGCTCCTAAACGTGGCAACAAGCGTGGCTCTGCAACAGATGCAATTCTTTCTAGGTCTCTAGGTAACATTTGAACCTGTGTAATGTTCGCAGCACAGCACCGTAAGTAATATTCCAGGAAATGCGCTGCCGCTTGTTAAAAAGGATAGGACCCCAGAGATGCCTTTAAATATGCCTGTAAAGTGAGAGGTGCCAAGAGAAAGATAATATGGCTGATTATAGTTATTTACCTTACATTTTCATTCGCCCTTAACTGGGTGTAATTTAGGGGCATGAAATCTCTTATTGGAAGTGTATTTGCATTAAACAGCTCTAAGCAACCATGAAAGTGCAGAAGCTGAAAAATTGACAGACTGGGTTTCTAGAATCCCAAAGTAGCATTTTTTTAATAGGCATACAAACAAATCAAATAAACATGTTTTGCTTCAACGATTTAAAGAATATGGTCTTTGGAGTAATTTGTCTCTTTTTTTTTTTTTTTTTTTACCCTATCATTTCTAACCTCTTCACTGCCTATCTCTAGTTTGCAGCTCCTCCTAACAATCTGCAGCAATTTCCAACCCAGCTGTTGTGGTTGCAGTGCATTGTGCCTTTGTTTAGCTTTCCCTGAGCTATCAAATCATGCTATAAAGGGGATTACCTGGCTAGTGATGTTGTTTTTGAGGTCTGCACTTTTTAACAAATAATTGCTTCACAGTGGCTCTTCCTCACCTCCTGCTGCCAAAAAAAAAGAAAAAAAAAAAAAGAAAAAAAGAGCCCTCTGAAAATCAAACTTTACAGTTGGATGGAGTCAAGTCTTACAAGTAAGCACCTTTGTTGGCTTTGGTAAAATCCCTTCACTTCCTTTGCAAGTAATCATAACCAAGTTGAAATCAACCAAAGAATAGTGGATCTTTTCAGTCAGCTGGTTGGTTTGTAGCAAGACTTGAATGTTCACGTGTGCTTTTAGAAAAAGACAAACATGTTTTTCCTCTACTGTGTTGGCATGTGCTAAGCTTGAGAAATTTATAATCCAACTGTGTGCTGTTAAACAGGTATGATCTTCCACCTCTAGCCCCAGCACTCGGTCAGTTCTTTTATAGCCACTGCCTCTCCCACAAGGCAGTTTATTTAACTGATGTTTGTGAAATGTTGTGATCTTCGCATGAATGGAGTTATTGAAGTGAAAAGCATTAGCAATATTTATTTCAGCAGGTTGCGGAATTAATGACTAAGGAAGGAAAACTGGTAAAACTTGCTTTTTACATGCACAATAGAGTCTTTAAGAAATTTAATTCAGGTGTAAAAAAAAAATGCAGATGTGTCTGAATTTGTTACAGTATGTATGCTCTGTCAGAAGTTTTCTAACAAATAGATATGCTATTGAAATATATCTATAGCATTCATTTTGTAGTATCTTTTTAGTGTTAAGTGGAAGCTAGTGTTTGTCTTGCTCTGCTCAATGCAAAAGATATATTTACTGTACTTGAGTGTCTTCAATTTTGGTTCTCGTTTTGCAAACACAGTACATTTTAATTAAGGCTTGTCACCCGAGATCTAATGAATACATTTACTGTAATGTCTCCATCTTCAGGAGGTGAATTTGACTTAGAAATTGTCTCTGTCGCAGAGGGCCTGATAATATCAGCTTGAGGATTTCTTTCTTGCCTGGGGTAGAGCAGTTTGTGTTGTTCACCCAGCTCTCACTGAGGTCGTGCTTCCCTAAAAGGTTGCAGAATGATGTTTATTGCAACATACAGACAGGAAAAGTCTCTAAAGACAAGTATGTACGTTTAGCCCAGGGAAGCTTATGTACCTACATAAGACTGTCCTATTTTTTTCCACTTTTTTCCCCCTCTTTTTTTTTCACACAGTTTCAAAGGTGGTTTATTGATTATATTTGGAAAGATTTAGAAACTCCTCTCCCCAGTCATGCTTCTGTTGGCATATGAGAGGACTTTGGTCAAACAAACAATGCATTGTCCAATACACACAATAAAAAAAAGGAAAAAAAAATCCTGTAAGAGGTGGTTTCAGTCAACCTTTTACCTGTGCCTATTTCTACTCTGGTGGGTGGGGACCGTGCAGGAGGAGGGTTGTTGTCCTCCTGTGTCTCCAGGTCACGTTATGGTTGGTGTTAAAATTCCTGCTCTTCATCTCAAGTCTAAACCATAACTACTTTTACTGTCATGCAAATGCCATCTTTTGTTCTGCTGTTGTTCAGGAATGTACCAAAAAGTGAATTTGGAGTCTTCAAGACAAAGAGAAACAAAGTAAAGCCTCAAATTTTTTGCTTTTCACTTTTTGTATGTTAAAGAAACAAATTTTTCAGCTAGGTAAATCAAGATTATATTACAGTTGTCTCCTGGTGCAGTGTTCTGGGGGAAAGGCTTTAGCTCCCAGCCTTCTTCTCCAGCCTTTTCTACATCACCATATTCAAAGTGTATTATACCAGCCTTGTTAGAGAAGGCTGAGGTTTGCATGAAAGAAGAGCCCAGTGCAGGGCTGAGTTAAAAGGGAGATGCTGGGAGGACCCCACAAGACAGCGGGGTCCCCAAAAGAGCAGCCAGTGGGGGAGCAGCCACATCACCCTTGGATGTCCTGGTTAGGGACTTATTTGGCAGGTAGTGTGTGATTCACCTGTGATGATCCAACACAAACATTTGGGAAGTGCTATTGCATCTCCTCTGCGTGTGAGGAATTGTGCCACAGTGAGGGCAAAGCCCAGATTTTCAAACATACTTAGGCACTGTACACTCGTGTCCTCATCCAGGGTCCTGATGGAGCTCTGTGACAGCAAAAGGACCAAGGCTGCCTCACCCAAATCATGCCACAGGACTTATCCTTCCCTCTGGCAGCCCATGCCTGCCATAGGGATGGCAGGAGCAGGCTGGGGACCAGGATGCTCTGCCCTCTGGCTGCCTCTGCAGAGGGGCAAAGAGTTAAGTGCTGCAAAGGGCCCTGAATGGGCCACCTGTGAGGTGTCAGGTTATGCTGGTGACAAACGCGTGCCACTGATGGGTAACATGCTTTTTTGACCTGCTTTAATTTTTCTAGCTGGGTCTTTAATTGCCAGGGCAAGGTATAGACAAATGCAATAAAAAAGCCAACAAATCAGAGCATAGCAAGACTCTACAAGGAAATACGTTTTAGAAAGACTTTTTTTTTTTCCTTAATTAATCGGGATTTTGTTGTCAGGCTAAAACAGACTAAAAATAAACAGCTGTATAGTACTTCATTAAGCTGCCTGCTTGGAGTGATTTTCCCATTGATTAGTCTCAGGGCTAATGCTGGTTCATTCCTCATTTCATTGCTAATTAACATCAGCTCTGCTCCTGACCACTTGACCGCACTCTCTCTATGAACATGTGCTGGTTTGGCAAGTAATAACTGCTCCCTCCCTCTTAAAAGGGAGAGTTAAGGTACAAAATAGCTATCAAGAGTAGATCTGTGCCTCTACTGTAAGGAGAGCAAACTGTAAAACCGTGTCGGCCCGTAAGAAGGGTAATAAACGTAGTTTACAGAGCGCAGGAGTTTGATTGAGGAACTATGTAAATACAGATGATGAGCTCAAGCTGCTGTATGAATTGACAGGCTTGGCTCATCTCCTGTCAGTTGAGTTGATTCAGGCTCTTTTGGGATGCTTGTGGTGCAGATTACCTGACCCAGGGGCTTAGGGCTGCTGGCCGTCGGGAAGAGGGCAGCTCTGGATGGGCAGCACTTACTTTTCCAAGTCTCCGGAACGTTCTCGGAGTTTGAATAATGAAATACATTGGCAGTGGGTACAGAAAGATAAGAAAACAACACCACAGTTATAGCTTTGTCAGGCCACTTCCATGCAGGAGGAATATAGATGAAAATAGGGGAATGAAATACTAGAATTGGCATGGATGCCCACTGAGGAAATATCTAACAACTTTAATGAAATTAGCAGCCTCTGTTCTGGGTGAAAAGGTCAATTTTTCCATAAAATCCAAGTAAACTGGCATTTTGGAAAACATCTATTAAACTTGGCACAGAATAAATAACGTTATCCCAAAGTCTTGGTTCAATTCCAGATAATAGCTTTTTCTTTTAATTGAATTGGATATTGCATTTCATTTTCAGAAAGTATTTTTTTTTTATTATTCCTACATTTTGAGGCATTCATATCTCAGAACTAATCAGAAACTCAGCCTTATACAAATCTATCAATCAGAAACAGTCACTGAAGAGAGCGCTTGCTTGAGTGATAATCCTTTTCTACCTACTTTTGAGCAGAATCCTAATTCACTTGTTCATCAATTATATATTTTATATATTTCCACCATTAATTTAATGGATTTAGGGCTCAATCTTGCAAACACTTCTGCACGTGAGTAACTTTATTCATACAAGCAGGTGCTCATGTGAGTAAAATTAACCATGTGAGGTATTTGTAGGATCAAGCTTTGCAGTAAGCTTCTATCCAGACAAAGCTGTTGTGTTCCTAACTTCCCCTTGCTGACCTATAGTAGCAAGAATTGTATCTTACTCAAATGAGTTAAAAAAAAAAAACTTAAAATGTTAGTAACTGTACTAGTTATGGTAAGAAGTCATTCCTATGTTTAAGAACATAACCACTTTGGGCCAGGAAGCACTGCCTCTGAATCAAATATTGCATGGTTGGTTACATCACATAACCTTCGTGGATGGTTCTGGAATTGGCCAGAGCAGAGGCTGAAGTGTAAGAAATCCCATGTTATTGTCAACTGACTTTATATGCTGCTAAAACCATATTGTGCTGCAGACCTTGTTCAGCTGGAAAATGGAAATGGCATTTTGATTCCTGTTCCTGATACATGCTGCACCTCTTTATTTCTAAAATGATGCCTATGATATTTTTAACTTTTCTCATGGTACTTCCATTTGCAGTCCTGATCAGATGCAAAAAACCCCAGCAAACAAATATTTACATTAATAATAAACCCAAGAAAAAAATTTCCTTGAGTGCTCTTTAACTGTAAGGAATCTGGTTTGTAGGAGTGTCTTGGTCTGTAGCTTCTTTTCGGTAGGTTGAGACTTACATTGTCTTGCTTACATTCAGTGCATCTCATTTTTTGCTCTCCTGTGGAGAGGTATCAGGAAATGCTAAAACACTTATTCATTGCTGGCATAAAAGTGACCCCAAAGTTATTTTCTTCCCTCACACTCCTGTAGTGAAATAGGCGTATCCATCTACTTTTGCATCCATGCACCAGGAGCAAGCGGAGTTCTTTTGCCAGCAGTGTTCGAGCCGCTTGCTGGTGGTCCTGTGTCGAGGGAGCATTCTGGGCAGCTTCACTGGCTGCATCATATGGGGTAACACCACTGGACAGCCTCTGGGACACGGGGACAAGCTGTGGAACCCCTTTCCAGGCTCAGAGGGGACTCCAACAGTGATGGAGAGAAGAGCAGGCAGATGAGCCAAGCAGCATGGGCGGGACTGGCTTGGAGGCTGTGGGTGCCCTGGAGTATTGCAGGTTTAGCTAAAGCAATAAATCTGTGGATGGTTCCTTACCTCTTAACAGTGC
This sequence comes from Eulacestoma nigropectus, assembly GCA_013397775.1. Classification (NCBI taxonomy): domain Eukaryota; kingdom Metazoa; phylum Chordata; class Aves; order Passeriformes; genus Eulacestoma; species Eulacestoma nigropectus. The sequence continues at coordinate 969,407 of VZTE01002930.1, forward strand.
ATTTAATAATGAAGGTTGGATGTTTTCTGTTCTTCTACTTTGCCTTTTCATTCAGAGAATGCAAAAGGAGGGAACTAAGACAGCTTTAAAAACCCTTATGAGAGTGGCATGCTTGAAATAAGATCTTAGAGGAGGCTGACTTGGATGACAGAGACTTTGTGATCCTCAGCAGTAGGACTATTTAAGATGTAAACCTCATGATAAAGTTGCCCTTTCTGGCAACTTGTTACCCTCACTATTTAAAAAGAAAATTAATCTTTGAGTTTTCAGAGTTAAAAGACACTGTGAGGGCCTCCAGTCATTTGAACTGTAAGTTGGTGTATTGTATTAAATTAAGATTCAGTAGCTTCTTGTGTCACTACAGGCTAGAATTTGGTGAATAAAGTACGATTAATAGCTCTTACAAACCTCTGGATGGACACCCAAAGGAGAGGAATAATACACTTGCAGTATTACAAGTCAGCAACATATTAAACATTTTTTTTTCCTTAGGAAAGGATTTCCTGTAGAGGTCCTGAAGAAAAATAAGTTTCATTAGTTGAGCGTCGAGCAGAGATAGAGCAACAGGATTGATTGTAATAAGCCTCTCCTTTTTACTGAAATCCATTACTTTCTGAGCTATTAAGTGATGAAAGGGATTAAGAGAATAAAAAAATATAAGCGGGACTGTATTCGTAAATCTAATAAAGTTGATAACAGTAGAGCATTTTGTGAAATTTGCATGTGAATTTATAACATCCTAATCCATTGGCAGGCAGCGTCACGCTGCAGAGGGAAGGGGGTGCACTGTGCATACAGGATAAAAATGCAAGCACAGAATTTCTGGCCAAGAAGCGCTTTTTTCCTAGCCTTTTCCCCCCCCCCCATATGGATATCCATATGTTTTTATCACAGATTCCATACTTTCAGTGCCAGGATCCATATGTTTAGCTTTTTCTCAAGTAAAAGACTATAAAATCATTCTTCATTATCTCTTTCTTCCTAGCTAGTGTTTTTGTAGACATAACCAAATGTGCTGCTAGGTGGTTGAGGCATACCCGGATAGGCTGCAGTTGGATCTCATCAGAGGTGTTTAAAACCAGTACCTAGGGGGTTCAAGGGCTGGATTATCTTCTGAGTATAATGCCCCTTGACAGTGCTTGAACAATGCAGGGGGTGCTATCATCTGATTGCAAAGTCCTGGCAAGGCTCTTCCCCTATAAAAGAGAAGCTCCTTTGGGACCAGCAATGAGAATTTTCCTCCATTTTATTTAATTCTCCATCTGCACCTCTGCCTCTGTGCTTCTGCTGAGGGGTGTGTGGTGCAGGGAGATGACATGACAGGGCTTTATTTCATTTCTGCCTTTTCTGCTTGCCCAAGGCCTGCAGTTGTAGAATAGCAGCAGAATTTAGAAGTGCTGATATAGGGAATTTGGGGTTGGCGTAAGGATGGTGTGTATCACCATCTCCTTGACACGACCCAGTCTGCTCTGTGCCAAGCAGATATCACTCACTGAGAATTTGCCTAATAAGGTTTTATTTCTCCTTTTCTTTTTTTTCCTCTTTTGATGGAAATGTTAATATAATGCTTTTTAAATATGTAAAACACAATTCAGTGTCCATGGTTAGACCTTGGAATAGGTACCAAGTAACCTTCAGTAGTAAAATCTGCATGTTGACTTTGCAGTCGGATCCCATCTTCACTTGGACTTTTGGCCCTTCTTTGCTGGGACAGCATGTGGCAGAAAAGCAGCTGTGGTGTGTGCGTTTCCTTCTCTTGGGAGTTTGATTGCCTGCCAGCAGGTTCTGACTGTCCTGTGGCTGTGGTATTTAATGTGCAGAAGGGGTAAGGAATACCCTGTAATTTTGAAGAGAAGAAAATTAGGGTAGTCATAATTACAAGCATTACAGTACACAGTTTCAAAATAAAGCCATCAATGTGGATGTTTTATTCACAGTTCCTGCCTCTAGCCCCTGAAACATAACCCTGAGGTAGGCTTGGAGTTATGCTTTATCCTCTGCATTCCTGACAATAATAGAAATTATTGTGAAAGGTTAATAACCATTGTGCATCAGAGCTGTGGAAGAAGGTGGTAGAAAGAAGAGGCGACTGACTACCTTCTCAGAATAAACCAAGCAGTAGCATCTTGACTTTAGAGAGGAGACAATCAGTGCCCTAAGAACCCTACTAAAGCAGCTACATTTTGGCTGGAGTCATTATGTTAATTTTCAGGCTAACCTTACTCTCATCAGAGACAAAAGTGAAACTTACTGCTGGTATAATTCAAAGCAGACATGACTCCTGATAGGATCTTTAGAGAAACTCTAGAAAAATTTAACCTTTCTTCTGAGATTTCCTTGTAAAAATATGATCCATTTGAGGTTGACTTTAGCTTGCATTTCTGTAGAAATAACCCATCATTTTTCAGTGCTGCCTGTCCTTCCCAGGATTGTGGTGGCTCTGGTGAGATTGGTGGCAGGTTTGTAGTGAGTTGCCTCATGGGTCTTGAGTGGCAGTGCAGTGAGCCACTGTTCTCCTTTCAGAAATGATTCTCTTGTAAAATTGCTGTCTTATTTTTTTTTTTTTGCTCACCCAGCGTTTGAATACCAGATTGAGCTAATTTTAAGATTCCTCAGGGCAGTGGCACTGCATTCCTTCCACTTCAGCTATTCCTTACCACATTACCTCACTGCATCAGCACTCGTATCTCCTGCTGATGGCATCCAGTTTCCATTCCATTCACAGCGGCCAAGGATCATATCTCTGATCCACTTAGAAACACAATGATCTCTACCCCTGAGAATGCAAACGCTTTCTCAGTCAAATCTATTGATCTTCAGGGCTCTATTTCTGGCTTTCCATTCACTCACTCGACTTTGGGATGCTGCATATTCATTCTGGGCAAAGAGTTAACTTGGCTACTAGGAACTCAGTGAAAAACACTTCTGCAGAATCCAAAGATAGACATGATCTCTTATATATTATGTCTGTGCAAATACTGCACTTCTTAACTGAGCAAAAAAACCCTCCCAGCTGGCACAGTGACAATTGCAGACCTGCTCATGGCATCACATTCTTATCCCAAGCCAGCTCACTGAACATGCTAATGTTGAGATGGGCAAGCACATGCTGAGGTCTGCAAGGGAAGAGGTGAACACAAAGAGTCTCCAGGCTAGAGGGGGATTTGCAGTCTAAAAGGAAAAGATGAGGCCAACAGGCAAGGGTATTGGGTATGAAGAAGGATGTAGTTTGACAAACAAGCAAAATGAGTGAAAGCGCTTTAGAGAAAAGCATTTTTCTGAAGACCCTTGCTGTCAGGGAACTTGGCCCTTCAGGGCTTGACTCTGGGCTCTCTCAGAAGCGTAGTTATAAAGAAAAGCAGGGATTTGTGGGATGAGTATTTCAGCATCTCCTTGCAGGTCATGTACTGAAATAGGCCTCTCCTGGAGGCGAGCCCAGTGTGTGCTTCAGATGGTCCTCAGGAAGCCCACTTCTTCTATCACCATTAGTACAGGCTAGAGAAGAAACACACCTAGCTTTGGCTTTGTCAGTGTTCAGATGTTCACCGTCACCCCCAAATAGGATTTTGCTTCTTAAAATACATGATTTTTAAGGATTTTCAGGTATTGCTCACCACTGACCTTGAACCCACATTTAAAAGAAATCCAGGCACCATGATGTTGAGTGAGCTATGCCTGAGTTAATTTAATTATCTAGACCTTAGACAATTTTGAAAATATTACCTGTAATTCATATCTTCTGGGTTCCAGCTGAGTGCCCTGTTTTCTCTACTTGTACATGACAAATGAATCCACTGTTTCTGTGTGGGTTTTTGTTGGTTTTTTTTTTTTTTAAATACAGATATTAGGTTACTGCTTGGTCTAAGAGAAGACTTTTATTATTCAACACTTACACTGCCGGGGGCACAGTAGCTAACCTGGTTTGGTCTTGATTGTGTCACTCTATAGCTAAAGTTGTTTCGCACAACTCACGGTGCTCAGTCTAAAAACTGCCACCATATAGCTAAGTCAGGCAGTAATGGAAAGGGTCCCAGGTGAAATAATTATGGAGTTGATTATTGTGATTATGTATAATTATAACCTTTCTTAGTATATCACGAAGAGGACTGAGGTATGAGAGAATTTGACTTGTGAAGGAGTATTAAATTTTAACATCGAAACTTACTCTGAACTTAGATATTGGTTCCTAGTGTGCAGGATTAGTACACAGTTGGTGGTGGACTGCCCTACTGCGCTGTCTCCTTTACCCACAAAAGTTTTCTCCTCTTCTCTTGTGAGCTTTGCCTACGAAGTTGGGTAACAAGAAATAACTAGTGAACTTCTTTGTAGCTTTCCCGTGTAGCCATTTCCTCTCACTGTTCAGCATGTTTGTCAGTATTTCTGAATTTAAAGTTTAAATTTAAAATTAAATTTAAAATTTAAATTTCTGAATTTAATTAAGGGGCAGGAAATTTTTGTTTATCATAATCAAAAAATGCAGGAATAATAGTATAAAAATATGAAGACTGAAATTAATATGTAATATGTTATAATGTCCTTGTCTGGACATTTCATTGCCTTTACAGTAAATTTTTTATTTCATGTTCGAAAACTCCAGGGACATAATAGTACATGGATGATCTGTCCCTGCTTACAGACATGAAATAGGCCTGTATGCATACATACACACAAGTGAAAGCTTCCTCTCTCTTCAGCTTTCCAGCAGGTACAGACCATTGATCATCTTTGATTCCTGCAGAAATTGAGGGAGTGGGCAGGCATTTTGTAGGAAAAGCTGAGAGCTGCTTGCCCAAGGCTTTGATAAATCCAGTCCTCTTGACTCTAAATCTTGCACCTTAGCTGCCTTCTCCTAGCAAATGATACAGATTGTAATTCTTTGGCATGAAATAAGAAAGACTAATTGCTTTGAAGATTTTATTACTTTGTTTTTCAGTCCTTGCTCCTAGTACACCGTTTGCTAATGCTTTTCCCTCCGAAAGAAAAGAATGTTGAACTCGTTTCCATCTCCATCCCTTATCTCCACGTGCACGTCTGTGCGTGTGGCACCTGTAGGTCTTGCTAGAAAAGGAGTGTCTTAACCAGCAGGTTATCATGATGTGCTCACCAACAAAAACATTTTTGTACTAGTTTGGGCAGTAGATTTTTAAGATTTCAAGTCTCCCTCTTCTTACCCTTTCCCAGTTCCAAATAAAGAACTTCAGAGGGCAAACATGCCACTGCTGGTAGACATGTAGCTACTGTTGTATTATGGGGTTTTGGTTTGTTTTTTTGCCAGCTACTTGACATTGTTTTACAGCTGGACTGTGCAGCTATTTCCAAAAGGCTCAGCTAATTCTGTTGTCCTTTTTTATCAAGGAAAGTCTTGAGAAATCACAATAAAGCAGCTGTAACCCTGGCGATGCTTACAACCGTGGCCAAAAATAGAAATCAGTGCTTCATGCGTTTTCTTAATGAGGGTATAGGGGGTTTTTTCAGTGTGGTCCTTGACACCTAGCCAAGTTAGGGCTTGGCTCTAAACATTTAGTGCAAGCTTTATAAATAGCCCTGGATAGAGGGGGCATTTCTTTTCCCAGTGGCGTGCGCCCTCTCAGGGCTGGCCCTCGCTGGGGCTGCTGGGGGCAGCTGTGCTCTCGGGGTGTGACAGAGTATCTGCAATGAGCCCTTTAGGCCACAGTTGCCAAACACTTTGCAGGAGGTGCCGATCACCTTGGGTCGCTCTTTGCTCGGAGGGGGAGGCTCAGCATCTTGCAGAATTAGGTCTGTAAGCTGTTGTTATTAATAACTGCCTTCATGGTCGTTTTGCTTACAGACAGGATTTATTTGGCTTTTGACTATCAGTGAAAGTGTCCCTATAACTGGATTTTTATGCTCTCTCTGTGCAAATAGAAAATCATGGTTTGTTTGCCAACCCAAATAAGAATTTACAAATGTGGGGGTTTTTTTCCTGTGGCGCATAACATGGCTAGTAAATGGGCATGAAATGGCTGGATGTAGGGATTTTGCAATGTTCCCACAGGCAGAAGAGAGAGAGATGAGAAAAGATGAATTAAAACTTGGGGAAAGTTCAGTCAACAAACTAAGAAGTGCAGACATACTGATTTATAAAGAGACTATAACTTTTAAACATGTACTTTCAATCTGAAGGACTGCAGTATGGATTTAAAATATGACTATTTAATTTTTAAAAATTACATAAATTAAGTGAACAGCCCATTAATGGGATGCCATCAGGATCACATGGCCAATTCAGTTCAAGTTATATTATCTCGCTGGCCGGATTTGAATAAGAATTAAGAAATTACTATTCAAAGTAGTATGGGACATTGATCCTCATTCACAATGAAATTCGTCACCATAACTACCTGGAATTCCACTGCTTTCACAGAGGTATTCCACTGAATCTTCTTTATGGAGCAGCTAGAAGGGAATTGTATTAGTCGGCGGAAAAAAGCCGCTAATTAGTTGTTCGGCCTCCACGTTAAGTAAGTCCTGTCTTGGAGAGGGTTCGTGGATAAGTAGCAGGATGTGTCTAATGAACGGGAACCTGGATCCAACAGACACCACCCTGCTCCAGCTGGTCCATCCCTTGGCTAAAGGGTCACCTGAGGGACTATTTATCTGCCCCAGCAAGAGGACCTTGCCTCTTATTCACAACTGGTGCTTCATGTTCAAACTTGGCAAATCGAAGCATGTGGTTGAGTTAACCAAGCTGAGGGAGGTCCTCTAAGGATGAATGGTTCTCAGTGCAGTATCTTCCAGAGTCTCTGTTCAACTGGATAACCAAAATGCACCACTACATGCAACTATCTAGTAACTTTTCACAATTTTGGAACCCCATTTGAAAACACTTAGAAAATGCCAACTTAGTTCTACACTATGTTAAGAATGCCTAAAGAGTAAAACAAAAAGCTGCTACAAATGGTCAACTTGTGCTACAGTTTAAAGGAACAAAGTCAGTGTTATTAATCTTAACTGTGTTGTTTTAATATTTTGTAAATATTAATTTTGCTTTTTTCTTGACTTCACTGCAGTGCATCTCAAGTCTAATTTCTGTGATAATTAAAATGGGAATATCGGAATCTTTGCATCACTTTTTTCTTGCTCCGGTCTAATTCCATTGACTTGTTGCTAATTTACACTGGCATAAATACAAGACTACTGGGCTCAGCAGTTCAGCACGTTGCGATCAAAACCTTTTAAAACCTTTTCCTGACAGAGAACACTTGAAATGGCAGATGCTGAGTATTTGCATTGTTAATCATTTAAAAAATGTGATAGTTGTATATAAATACTAAAAGATAAGTTATACATCCACACATCAACTGAAATTAGCATTCTGGAATTTGCAGTCCACAGAAAGAATGGCAGTAGATGGTCATGAATATTTGCGTTGCTCACTGTTACCTGAAGATTCATAGTCTGGAACCTGCATCTGATGCAACAGGGATGTGTTCCCTTGAAAAGACTTCAAGTCTTTTCTGCACCTGGGCTCTCCTAAGGTCAAAAATTACTATCATAGGTGCTTTTTCCCTGTTTTGCATATAATGAGTTGGTACCAACAATCCATTTTAAATAATCACAAACAAAACGTGAGAAGTGTCTGTGTAATGAAGTTAAGCAATCTGCCACTCACTGATGGTTACCTACATCTGTAGGTAAGAAATAAAACCACACTTGCTTTTTTTTCTGTTTTTTACCATTCTGTAACATTCTTGCACATCTCTTCACTGCCAGCATCTTACTGGCAACATAATGGGAAAGGGACTTCTCATAGGTTTTACAGAAGTGGCTAAAAGCACAAGAGCCTAAGAGGAAAGACTCTGCTAGTAAGATTTGCAGTCACGTTTGCAGTCCCATTTGAATCAGAGACACTTTTAGAGCAGCAGCTGATGATGATCTGAATTTGACCAAAATTCTAAATATTTGATTTAGCTCACGTACTGATATTGGTCTTGGGTCCCCATTTTTGAAACACGATATTGAACCTAATTTTAGAATATTACTTGGTATCAGTTTTTTTAATTTTGACATTAAATTGCAAGTCAGCAGCAGGTTGTAGATGAGGATGCCAATGGGGCTGTGCTCTGCTTTTTTCAGATGATAAGGAGAGAGGAAATTTATACACTGAAAATTCAGAGTTTCCTGGTGTGGCATAAAATACAACCAAAGACTTAAAAAACAAACTTATATTACTCATCTCTTTTGAAATCACTTAAGTTGTAAACATGAGCTTGAATGTTACTTGATGAGGGTCTGCAGTACAGTGAATTCCCAAGTCTCATGCTTGCCATACACTGGTGTTGTTACATGACTTCTGTGATGGGATGCTGATTTGGAAAACCAGATGAAAATTCTCATGAACGAAGCAAATCAAAGGATGGTAATGTGGGATCTCACTAAGACCACAAGATACAAATATTTTTTTTGTGTGACTGTAAATGTTAACTGAAAGAAATGCCACATGAGCTGATCATCTGACAGCAGCCTGAGTTGTTTGGTTTTTTTTTTTTTTTAGATTTTATATAAGCCTGTCAAAGTGTTATTGTATGCACTGTGGTAGTAACTAGAGACTTCTGTCCCTTTGGTCTAAGCAAAAAGCAGGTATGTATCGAAATGAGTTTCTACCAAATAGTGCCTTATCTTAGACTGATTTTTAAAAGGAGGGTTGTTTTTAAATTCCTGTAGTTTGCTGCTCTGTTGTTTATTTAAAGATTCTGTTTTTCACTGGCATTTGAATGTTCTCGACCTGTCTGCAGAGTTTTACTCATCCGGCCAAAGAAGAGAAACTCTTCAGTGTGTTTTATGTGGCTAATGGCAATTAACCAACAAAATTTGGAACTGATTTGTTGCAGAGTCAATAAAATTTATTTTATTTCAAAAATAAAACCACCTAAAACTAAAGTAGTAAAAAAACCTTCAAAAGGGGACAAATTACTTCAGGCAGGTGTGTATTGAGGGATTATACAAACAAGTTGTTTAGAAGCTGGCTGGCAAGCCATCTACCTATGTGTCAGACCATTTTTTAATGGTGTTCTCCTTACCAGCCTCTCATTTTAGCTTTGCCTGTCTGAGGGAAATGAGCTTGTATGACATCAGGATGGGAAACTTGCACAGTCCCCCAGTTTCTAAGTTTTCTGTTGCTTATGGATCAAGGGAATATTTGCCCTCAAAATAAGTACTTAAGCAAGTTGTGTGGTTTGGGGTTTTTTAGTCGTGGTTTTGTGGTTTTCTGGGTTTTTTTTAAATTCCTTTGAAAAACACAGAGGCACAATTTGTGTGTAAAACTAATGTTCATACAATGGCCTTTTGATCAGAGACCCTGTTGCAGTGCTGTCCTTCGAAAAATGTATTGTAAGGGGCTCTGGTTTTTTCTTTTTAATTTACTGCCAACCTATGTTGGATCACATAGCTCTGGAGAAAAAAAAAAAAGATATATTTTAATTCAAACTTTGCTTGGCTTTTAAACCTCTTCTGTTTTGACTTTCAGTTTGAGGCAGTCCTTAGACATGTGCTTAGGCTGAGCTTGGTCAAGTGGATGTACAAGGCCATGCTCGTCTTTATCGCTGCTCAGCACAAGCTGAAGCAAGCGTTGCCCAAATTCGTAGTGCTTTCTTGCAATGGTTTTGGCTACGAGGGAATCTGGGCCACGGAGGCACTTGAACCTCCTTCCCAACCCACATCTCATTTGCTATGGGAATTGTAAATGATTTGCTACTGGGCCCCACTTTGTTGCCCAGTGAAGCCCGAGGCAGGGCTCGCTGGTGATGTGGGTGTCACTGCAGGGGGAAGGAAGAACCTGCAGTGAAAGAGAGATGGTGCCTTTCCTCTGCTGGGGGTGCATTAATGCGGCAGTGTGGCCCCAGCTGTCCCTTTTAAACAGCTTTATTTATTTTTTTTTTTTTTCCTCCTGTAGAGTAAGCTGACCAGATTTGCAGTTTATAAAACTGGGACAGCCTAGCAGGGGATAGGGTTGTCCACGCACCATCTTCAGGGGATAATAATATCTGTCAGGGAATGACTGTGATGACAATTGCAGAGAAAGGTGAATTGCTGTGTGCGTGTGCCCACGCAGTAAACAGTTCCCTTAAAGAGAGAAAGAAAGGAAGTCTCCCGAACTGGGTGCTGCCTTGTGCTAGAACTGGAGTGGAGCGCTTGCTGAACTCTGGACAACGTGCTCCTGTAAACTCTTCACCTCAGTATTGTTTAGAGAGAAGGAGAGCTGCAAGAATTGGTTTAAATAAATAAACAGTGCTCACAAGGATCCTTTCAAGCTCCAGGTTTGCAGCTAGAAGTAAAATATTGTGGATAACAAAAAGAAATTGCTCTCCTGCGAGCAGTGTTTTTCTTCTTGCGCCGTGGATCTCTCTTTGTACCAGGCACCCAAGCGCGACTCCTCCTATTTCTTAATTTCTTGTGTCTCTGCAGGTCCCACAGAGCTGGGGTTAGTTGATGCTAGGGGCGTGCTACAGGGGCTGCCTGTTTGGATATGGCTCTTCCCAAGGGAGTGGATTAGTGGGGTGCAGCGAGGGAAGGCAGAGCTGTGGTACTGTGGGTGTTTGAAGGTTTGTTAATGTAGCTGCCAGATGAGCAGCGACTGCTGTACGAAACCTTCTGCTGGTTTGTACCCTCACTGTGAGTTTTCAGAGGGAAAGTTTTTTTTCCCCTCTGTATCTTTATGCGATGTATAGGAAAATAAAAAAAAACCAAACAAAAAAAAAAAAAAAAAAAAAAAAAAAAAAAAAAAAAAAAAAAAAAAAAAAAAAAAAAACACCACAATTTGGAACAATCTTTGTTCCTTGTGTTCTCTTGAGGCCTTGGGGGCAAAGAAGAGCAAATAGCCCCGAGCCTGCCCAGCTGTTTGAACACCAGCCATGTTTAGAAACCCACAGGTCCAACAAAACCCTGTTTACTTGTTGCTCACGGGACGGCTGATATTCTGTTCCCCTACCTGGTTTGCAGTGTTCCCAGGGGCACTAAAAGTAAGAATTGCAAACTTGTGCTGACAGAAAGGAGGATTGGGTTGCCTGGGGAAGCCTATAACAGCATGGGTGCCAGTTTTTCAGTTTTCCTTGGTCTTTAAAATTGTAGATTTGGTCTTGTGTCTTTCTTCTGCAGAAGTGGTACATGCACATGTGCATCATTCATACGTATGTGTACGTATATACTTCTCTGGCAGCCACTCAGACCTGAATACTTCACTTTCAAAGTGCTTTCCAGTCTCTGAACTGAAGCAGAGATACCCAGTTAAATTCTTCTGTTTGGTCACTGTTGCTGGGTACTACCATATATCCCTGGTGCTCTTATAAACCAAGCCATTTGGATTTTTCCATCACAATTGATGTTTTAAATAGTCAATACAGAAAAATCTCAGCTGTGGTGTAGCTTGGTGAGTGTCACTAGGAGCTAGATGACTTAATCAGTATGTTTGAAACAAATCCTTGAAAGAAAACGGGAGATGCACAAGAAATTAGAGAGACAGGAATATATTTTCCTTTTAATATGGTGATAGGACCAAATTTAAATGAGGAAAAACTGGGACTGTAAGTCGTGTTTTACAGAAGATACTGAACTGATAAAAGCAGGAGGAAGATTGTATTTGTTAAAAGCCTCTGGTATCTTGAAAGTGATATACATCATTCCATTTCTCAGCTTTCACTCTTGTCTAAACAATTTAAGGACAAAAACTAGACCATCTATTTTGTGTATACATGTGGTTATCTATTTACCCATACACATCAGAGTGTGCACATCTGTATATACCCCATAGGTCTGCTTTTAGAATGCTTCTCAGTGATTTTTTCCCCTCAGCTCCTGGATTTCATTGTTTTACCCCCTACTTAAAAAAAACCAAGAGATTAGGCAGGACCCATTATTTTGACATCAAATGCAAGCCCTAAACCGTTGCTAGGATACAGGATGTGGCACTATATATTGCCGTGGTGTAGGGTTATATTGTCTTAAGTGTGGGGAGCAGGCCATATTATAAATCTAAGTAAGTTGATAGAAGAGATAACAATTGCTGCTCTTACTCTGTAATTAAAAGGAAGAGAATGTGTACAGAATCATATGGTCATATACTCCTTTTTTTTTTTGGACAGTAAGTGAAGCACTATCAATAAGCAATTTCATTACAGTCTGTATGGGTTTTGTCTACTTTCATTTTCTATCTGCATTAATTTAGAGTAACTCTGTGGGTTTATTATTGACTGAGACCAGTTTAAGCAATGCTAAAATTTGGCTTTGATGTCAGACCTGTTAATTTTCTCACTTTATTTTTCTTTTGTGAGCAAATGAATAGAAACTTGGCTTCTGATTTAAGCCGTATTAATTCAGGTCTGCTTTCTTACGCTTTCTGTGGGGCTCAAATCAGCTGCAAAGTTGGTATGTCGGGGGGGGAAATAAAGTGGTTTTGTTGTAGACTTGTGGGAGCTCTGTAACTGTCTGGGATGTCACATCTAAATTGGCTCAGATGTAGTGTCTGAGTGAGCCAAATCTAGTGTCTGTGTGACCATACAAAAGAGAAGCGGATGTTTTTATTACTTGTAATTTGTTTTGTCTCTTCAGGATGCAAAAAAACCCCAAAAACAAACCAAATAAAACCACAAACACACAAAATGCCCCCCGCATGCCTCTCCCAAACCAGCAAAATGGAGATTCCTTTCTCTTATTGTTTCTTTTAAATGCAAGTGAGTTGTGTTGAGGAATGGCAGTGGTTGATATGCAGCCCCTGCATGCAGTTGGCACTCGCGGAGCAGCTGGCTCGTGCAGAGTGAAAGCCTGCACTCTGCTGTAGAGCTGCAGTCTCTATCGCTGAGGAGAAATAAAGACCTCTGGCTGCACGGGTGGCTCTCAGGGCTAGGTGCAGGTGGAATGTGAACGCAGCCACCTCCTGGACAGGTTGTCCGCTAAGTGCGCAGCGTGCCAGATTAGCACAGCAGCCTCCTCACCCATGAAAATTAGGGATTTTCATAGGTGAGGATGCTGCCAGTGACTCTTGGCTTCCTCACCGCTGGGGACAGATCATAGGCTGTGCTTCATGAGTCTCACCCAGATGCAAAAACACCTTTCAGTGTACTTAATGCAAGTGTGTTTGTCCTTATGACAAATGCCAACCTAAGGGACGTGACAGCTGGCACCTCAGAAAAGTAGTGTTAAGTTGGAGATGGACGAATCGTAAATGTGTTTATTTGGGCCGAAATAAGACATGTTTGGATGGAGCATAACTGTGGGCCAAACTGGTGCTAGGAAGGAGGTTAGTGCCTTCACAGAGAGGTAATGTGAGCTTTCCCACTCTTGAAACGGTGCAGTGAGTGAAGCTGCCGAAGGTTGTGCTGGAGTTGGTGGGGCTGTGCTGAGACCACCCGTCAAAGCAGAGGGCAACACTACCTTAAAGCAGCAGAGCTGCTTCCAGCAGGTTTCTCTGTCCTTGCTCTTGCAGCCATTGAGCCGCATCTTATTTGGGAAGCACCACAGGTGTAAGAGGCAAGGATCATGTGCTCCATGTTCCCGTAGCCCAACCCGTCTGTTAATGGCTAAGATGCTATTCCATCTCCAGCAAATATCCAGCCCATTGACTGATAGAGAGCAGATTAGCAATTATTTTAGGGTCATTTTAGCCTAACAATTAAATACGTCCATACCTGTTTAATCACTTCTGTGCAAATATCAAATTGATTCTTGTGAAATCTCTTTTAAGGATGTTAGCTTTGTCTTCCCAGTTTTGTGCATAAAGACACGTAGGTTCACACCTTGGCTAACAGACACCTGAAAAATCAGATTTCAGTGTCAGGGGTCTACTAGTCCTCTGTTTCCAGGACACTGATTTAGAAGTTCAAGTATGAATCTAACCAAAATGAAGTTGGATGTGCAATAATAGAAGTGGAAATGGTCTACATATTTTGGCTAAAAAGCCTTTTCCAAGGTCAAAAAGAGAACCAGTAGCAGAGCCAGGAATAGAACTGTTATCTCCCAGGCCTTTTTCTTTTGCTTCTGTCCCAAAAGACACTATGCAAGGTACAATATCCATTTGACAAATTGCACAGTTATGTGATGAATTGCATTTTTAATGCACATTTTATGGCCTCTTTTGGCCACTTCCTACTAATCTGTCTTTCCTGGGGTATGTTCTTAACACTTCACAGCTCTCAGTGGCTATTAAACAACAACACAAAAATGTTCTTCTCTCTCAAATGTAGAATTTACCACAACTTCTCTGGTCTGAAGCAGAGGCCTGGAAATATCCTGGGCCTGCTCAGGTGACAGGTTTAAGGCCTGATTGCCTTCAGCCTAAGGGGGTAGGAAGTAAGACGTGTATCGGAAAAGGGACATGGGAAATCCTAGTTTCTCATTATAAATATATATTCCTTGTCCCCTTGCGTGTTTGTAAGGTCTGGTATTTATAAATAGTTCTGTGATTTGGTGCGAAATGTAATCTGGACTTTTTTTCATAAGATTTGTATCCTTCAGCCAAAGCTTTTCCTCTCATTACTCCTGTAAAATCTGTAGCAATCAGCAAGTTACCAATTGCTTCTTAACTTCATTTATATAACATTCCACATATATGCACACACTGACCTACAGGAACATGAATATTCAGAATATAAATTTGCTATTTACCGTGATTCTAGCTTCTTAAATTTCTTGCAGTAAGTATGGATGTACTGTGGTGTAGGATAAAGTGACTGGACTGGGGCCTAAGTTGTTGGGACATGTATAGACTTATGCTAAGGAAGTGCCTCCAATCAGGATAGCTGGGTGAACAAAAACCAAGTAGTTACCTTTATTCTAAATTAACACTGTGAATGTACTTAATTTCCAGCAAACCTGATGACCCCTTTTGCTCTCCATCTTTCTCCCTAGAAGACTGGGAGAAATAAACTTGTTACCACATCAGCTTTATCCTCCTGCCTTTGGCATTTTATATTGTGTTTCAGAAAACATGAACCATGAAAAAAAAAAATCATGTTTATTTTTAAATATGAAACTATGTGGACAATATTATTATTTCATTTCTTGAAATGTGTCCAGAATTCAAACCTGGAGGCAATAGACATTTGAGAGTGAAATTGGCCCCAGACAGTTAATAAATGCTGAGCAGAGATGCATAAATCAGCGAGAGTATTTCACAAACTTTTTTTTTTTTTTTTCCAAAGTGTGGGCATGGGGGAGGGAAACGTCTTTGGAGGATTGTTTTCTATCAGTTCAGAAAATAGAGAAAAGAATTCAGCAATACCCAGTGCTGGTTAGCAGATTGTCATTTTTGGGTTTGATGTTCCTGGGTTTAATTGTCTTTCATGTGAACAATGGCAGGAGCTCTCTAGTGTGCCATGCGAGCATGATAAAAGGGGGCCGTTCTTGCATAGCAATGCCTTTTTTTTATTATTAGCGTAAAAAATTAGCAAGCTGGAAGTCGTTAGAAGGAGTTCCATTGGCATTAATTGTAATGCAGCCTGAATTTGTTTGCAGACCAGTGCGGCAAGACAATAGCAGCGGGGAAAAAAGCAATATTAATAGCCTTTTACTTATTGTATCATTTTAGTGAGCCTTAATAAGGTGTCTGCTGTCAACTGGAATTTATTAAAATAAAAAAAAAGACATGGTAATTGATGTATTGCAGTAAGTATGGATGAGGGCTCAACTTGATTAATGTATGAGTTGGCTTTTTAAGGCATTTTAAAAAGGCTTCTTAACTGGGTCTTAAGAGACTGGCACAAGCCCACTGTAAACTACCTCATTGCAGTTGGAAAACAGCCTGACAGCTGCTGATGTCTCCTGTGGCTTTGCTTTTTTTTTCTGATCAGAGAAAACTGAAGTAATATAGTCCTCGTCAATAATTGCAGTGCTTAAAAATCTTATAAAGGGATTTCTATTCTTCCCTCCGGAGATAACTTTTCAAAGGTTAAATTAGTTTTACTTGTGTGTGCTTCAAATATCTTGGCTCCCAATAAGGATCAAGTTTTGTTTTAAATAAACTGCTAGTTTGTGTGTTGCATTGGATTAGCACCTTGCTGAATACCCTCTCTTTCAGCATGAGATGGACACTACAAAGCACTCGCTTTAAGTCTAGTTGGAGTCTCCCAAAAACCTTCAAAATATCGACTCACTTGGGCTGGTTTAGTTCAGAGAGGGGTCCTGTCTTTTGTTATTCTTTGTGGTGAACACCTGAATTTATCAGCTTTGCTGTGCTATCTTACTACTCGACTTTAAGTAGTGGTGGGAAAAATTGTGTGGAGGGAAATGGGAATTAGGGACCCAGCTATCTTTTTGACTTCAGTGTGGTTTCAAGGAGGTGTCAGCCTAAAATACTCTGTGTAGGTGGTTCTCACCCTGCCAAAATGCCAAAGCCTATGTGGTAACAGGAAGACCCTAACATATGAGGAGGCTGTTTTATGTGGATTGTAAGGAAACAGTTTTGTGGCGGTATGGCTTGTAAAACAGTAGTATTTCTGTAACTACATGTTGGCTTTTTCCTTTACGTACCTGTCTTGTCCTAGGTCAAAACCCCAGCTATTTGACACATGGCATGGAGCAGTTGCTTGTGCTTACCTGGTGTCGCATTTGTATTTACCAGGTAGTCTGTGGATGTGCAGACAAATGCCTTGTGAAGAACAGATGGAGGTGTCCCCTACAGAAATTGTTCAGTTAGTCTGAATTAATGTATTCCGTACTTTCAGCTGGGGTCACCATGAGCATAAGATATAAGGTGAAGTGACAGTGTCTAGTTCTGTTAAAAATTTCCAGATTTGTGTCCTAGGATAAACTGGCTAGACTAATCAAGGTTCTTCTTTCCATACCGTTGTCTCCGTAAGTGCTGCAAATGTCATCCAAGTAGATATCAAAGTCAAAGGGAGAGAAACAGACTCTTAATTTGTTACAGTACCATGTTGTCCTTCCTGATAGTTGCGGGCCTTTCCCAGAGGAAGTGCTCATGCTTCATTAAGGATGTAAGCTTTATTAGGATGGACGTCATCAGGTTCAAGTGTTAGGAAAAGTCGCTGCTTGTTAACAAAGGCCATGGCCTTGGATAATGCAACTGTTCTCCTTACTGGAGGCTGTAAGGCAGTGTGGATGATACTGTTCTCCTTGTATTTTTTTTTTTTAAACATCCTGATCCTGCTTGGAGATCTTGTGTGATGCAATTGTCCTTCTCCAAAGGCTAAGAAGGAGAGCTCGAGTGCTCTGGTTTCAGTAAATTCAGTCACTCACCAGAGAAAAAGCGTAGCTGAAATTATTTCAGAAATGTGTGTGTAACTTACAGTCAATTAATGCACGGCCTGCCATATACAAAGAATATTTCCTTTAAGATTTCTTCTTCAGATTTCAAATATAAGAAATGCAGCAGCACAGCATATGCACTTGCAAGATTTTTTTTTTTTTCCTTTTCCTTTCTGGCAGGATTGCTATTAAATGAAATTGTTCTATGGTTTAAGTATGAGTTTCAGTTCCTTTTTACATTAGAAGTATAAACTTCAACTTCTTTCTATGCATGCTTCCTTCTGCATGAGAGATGGAACTGGGGGTGATATTTCTAGTAACTCTTTTTCCTTGTCACCTTTATTTTATCCAACAACACTTCCTTCTCCAGTAGCTGTTAGGTAAATCCTTTCTTTCTTCTGTCCTCTGCCAGCAGCTCAGAGGAGACCTGAATGAATTGATAATGATACAGCATTGCATTAATTGCAGTTCCTGTTCTTCCTTCAGCCCATTGGCCGCTCAGGCTTTCCAGTTCCAAGCAACACCCCAGTAGCTCTAATATGGCACTGAGGATAATATTTAAATATAGGCATCTTAGACATTTACTCTTCTAGTTACACCACCATGGCAGGTACCACAGTGGCTCAACATATCTCTGTGATTTGTGGAAAAACACCATGCTGTCCCAATGATTTCTTCGTTTAGCCTAAGTCACAGTTTACATAATAATTCACACCAAGGTCTGATTCACCTCGAGTCATTTTCTCCTTCTCATTTCCTTCTCACCTTCATCTTTAGGCATGGACTTTTTGAAATCTGTTCCTGAATATACCCAAAGGTTGCAAGCACTTGAAAGCTAAGTGTGGATTCTGATCAAAATTTTACAAATGGTTTCCATTTTATTAAGGAGTCAGATTGAAGACCATTAATAAAATGGAAACTCTGCAGCTTAATCTAACCTTGATATATTTCCAGCCTAATGCATCTGCTTATAGCCCTGTCACCACTGGATCTGAGCACTGAGAGCATTGTTGAATACATTTTCATACCTTTGCATTTTTTCCCCCCCATCCCAAGATAGGCCAATTTTCTGCTGTTCCAGGCGTCTTTCTTTCCCTGACTCTGGCTGGGATTAGAAGAGCCGTGCCAGCCTTTATTTGGTACCCTGTTTGCTGCTAAGTGTACAGTTTGTTTAGTGGAAGAGGAGTGATGCAGAAAGGACATTGAACTTGTGGCGGGTTCTGGAGGTGGCCAAGACCAGGTGCCACGTTCCTCAGGTACCTGCACGGAAATTTGTGCTGCTGAGCATCTCCGTAGGACAGCCCTACCTAAACAACCAGCAGTGGTGGGGTAACCCCGCAGGGTTCTGCAGGCCTGACTTGTGAGATTTCATTTCACAGAATTCACACTGCCCACCACCTTTGCCTCTGCTGAAGCTTCTGCTTTACCGTGATATTTATGTGGGGCCTTGTGTGAGCTGGTGACGCTTTTTCCTCCCACCCAAAAACGCAGCTTTCCCAGTTGATGCACAGAGGTGACCTCAACTTCTTAGGATGCAGGTCAGCTGCAAATCTGAATGGATTTATCACTGAATTGTGAGTTATCCCTGAGTGATAACTATCACACAACTGTAAGATACTATTAATTAATGTAATGATTTAACAATTGTAATTAGAAGGTGGAATTGGGGGTGTTACAGGGCAAGTGTTTCTTCAGGCATTCAAAACATATTTCTCCCACCTCTTCCTGGGACTGAACCTGACCTTAGCAAATGGATGAAATAATTTGCTTTGCAACACGGATCCAGTGTTTGGGGGTGATGGCAAATTTGCTTGCACTTGCAGTTTTTGAGGTGTGTTCCTGAAAAAGCCCCGTTTCCCTCTTTTGCTCAGGTACCATTACAAAGCCTGGTGCAAAGTCCTTTCAGGGGCACCGAAAGAGGTCTCATCTCTCATCGCATCAGAGCACAAATCTCAGATTCCCTCTTCTGAAAGTGGCCTCTAGTTATTACACAAGTAAAATAGAGACGCTCTCTGCCAGACATACACGGAGACTAGGTGTCTGTGCTGACACATCAATACAAAGAACTGTTATCAGAGGAAAATTTCTGCTTCTAAACCTGGGCTTAAACTAATATGAACAGACATATAAAGGCCCCGGTGGGTGACCTTTCTTCACACGAGAATATGTCTGCTCAGGGATTTCTTAGTTCATGTTAATTGATTGCCTGATGGGATTGATTAACTAATTGATTTACTGTGGTTTGTGATTTAACACAAAGATTGGCCTAGGGTAATCTTCAGAAGTTTTCAATGTGGAAAAGATATTTGGAAATATCTGGCACTGGCAATGAGTCTTTCTGAGTGCAACTCCAGTGTCTCGTGTTGGATGAATCCCATCGCTGAGGGTGTAATACTTGGCATGAGGAACACTGTATAGGCTGGGTTAGAGCAAAGCAAGCAGAGGAGAGGAGTGAATTTACAGCATCTTTGTTAACCTGTATTCATTTCATATACTCCCACTTCAAGTGCATGTTAATAATGCCAGTGGCTGAGGTATCCATCCTCTCTCTTACCCTTTTGCACGCAGAGGGAATACTGACAGGGTGTGTGCTTAAAATCATTGTCCTTTCCCCTCTTTCTGCAGGAGTGGGCTCCTAATCATTATTCTCCATGTGCTTCTGCTCCCCCCTCACCACCTGGTGTAGATACTCACGCAGTTTTCATCGTGGAGGTGCAGGGAGAGGCAGGAAAACCTTCTCAGGAGAGCAGCCTTGCAGCAGAGAGTACCCCCGACGCTGTGGTTCACACGTGCCTCTGCCTCCTGGCAAAAAAATGCCTTTTAGTGTGAGGCACCAGAACCAAAATTCAGATCTATATGACAATTTTAAAAGCACAGTCCAAGCACCTAGTGGCTGCAGTTGGAATGATTTTCCTCTTGCTTGTATAAACTTGTTTCAAAGAAATCATGCTGTAGACGCACAGTGAGGGCGCAATAGACTTTCTGTTCTCTCCCTGGGTATTTCTTGGTACTTGGGAGACTTGGGGAAAAAAAAAATATATATATATATTTCCTATTAACCTGTTTTGAAAATAGTCTTCCCATATCAAAGCATGTTTAAAAAGCAGATTGCATTTGATAGCAGTAGCTAAAATGCAGTAAGAAGCAGCCTTTTGATCTGTTGCAAATAAACTCTTCTGCAGATAAATACGTTACAAGTGTATTTTTGTTCATTTGCTATCAAATTTAATAACAAGCAGTGGAATTGAGTTCAACCAAAATGGTTTCATATCAGACTTTGAATACATACTTTTAAATATTAAAAGATAATGATTTGTATGGCATTGTTATATAATGTATTTCTTGTCTTCTCTTGTGTGCATGTGACGAATTCCAGTCGATAAGCCCAGGACTCTGGAGTCAGTTGTCTGGCTAGTTATTAAGATTAAGATAAGTGCTGAGAAGGGAAAGATACAGCACATTGTACTGCCCTGCTGGGACGGGGCCACCTCGGATTCCAAGTGTAAACAATGCATTAATTCTCCCTGGCTTATTTCAAACCCGAGGTGTACACTGTAAATATTTGGGAAATATGATGGAAAGAGTGTGGAAAGACTTTTCTATTTTTTATCCATTAAATGTTATTACTAAAAAGTGAACCTTACCTCCCCCTTGGGTCCTAATCATTATGCATCCGTAAAAACCCAAGACTAAATTCTGTTAATTACTTACGAAAAGTAACTTTTTTCTCCTTACCCAAGCCATAAAAAAGCAGACAGACATTTGGACGGCATTATCACTAGTCACTTCATGCTGAATGTGCCACAACAATAACAACATAATTAATGCTCACACAGCAGAGCTCAGTTAGGGTTTGGGGGGGAGAAGGGGGGCAATATGACTGGAAGGTCTGAACTGAAGAATACTGAAACTAATGCAAAGTTTCCTTATGACTTCAGTAAACTTTGAATTGCGTCCAAGATGAACGTTAGTGAGATCAGGGCTTTCTGAGCATATTGGAGCTGTTATTGCTGGTGTCTCTGCAGGGGAACCCTCAGGACATCACTCTGCCTCTGCCAAAGGGGGAGAGGGAGAAAGTTTTCTGTTATTCCAAAATATTAATGGGATCCTAAAAACAAGACAAATGTTCTGAAGTTCAGTTCTTGAGTCTCACTAACTAAAACATGAGCTTTGCTACAAATTGATAGTCAATGCCTTCAAGGTAGTAAAGTTTAACTTGTCTGTAAGATTGCTGGGAGAAGTGACAGAAAACAGTAATTTAGAAAGTGTATTGAAGCTGTGTGCAGTGTAATGTAGACCTCTGGGTAGCAATTAATTTTTGTTAATGAATTTAAAACTAGATGTATGGAAGTGGTTATATGAAATGTATATGCTGCTAAACAGCTAACTAGTCCTTGGGGTCTGCATTGTCATTATCTGTATGTAAATCATTTCAGCCAGCACGATCTAATGAGTCAAAAACTGCTCTGAAACGGTAACTGAGATTTGCAAGACACTTTTTGAAAAACCTTGTGCCCTGCTTCATCGTGTGGCCCTAGAAACTATGTCTGTCCTCTGATTAATCATGTCTCTGATGTGGAGACAGTTTATAGGTTTTATTTCATTGGAGTTATTTCTAAACCCTAGAAATATCCCATGTTTGTGGAGATGCGAAATTAAGGAACATTCAAAATCATTCAAGAGAAAGAAGGAGCACAGCTGAAAGGTCCCCAGTGACCCCTCCTAAATCTTACAGCTCTTATGTGGCGGGAAATAGATTAAAAAAATAAAATAGTTAACTGTGAAAGGCTACCTGACTAAACCATGCACATCACTTTTTCATGAGCATCAGAAAGTTCTATTATTGAATTAGAAGCTGTCTCTTTCCTTCATATGCTTGTTAAATCATTGTGCTTCCTTAGCTCCCCTAAGGTATATGCTACGATTTCCTCTTAAACCAGCAATGAAGACAAATAGCTCCTGTATCTTTGCTGTTTACAGTTATCTTAAGCAAAACCAAAATTACACCCCCCCCCCCA